>OX352201.1:10552500-10762500 GCA_947086425.1 Xanthorhoe spadicearia
TCTTTTTCCAGTAATTTGTTTAAGTGTACAAGAGCAACACAAACAGCCTTTCTTTCTGGTTTATAATATTAGTGAGATATATCGTTTTGTTTTTATTTCCAGTAAAGTTATAATTTCTTGTTTGTGTAATAGTTCAAGTGTTGAAGTCACCTGATAACAATTTTTAATAATTTCTCTTCCCTTGAAGTTATATTATCATATTGATACTGAATTTATTTGTGGTTCTTTTGAATAGTTGTTTAATTTATTGCCATAATTTTTTTAACTTTAAAAATCCTACTTTTAAAACAAAGCTGGATTAACACATAGGCTTTTGATCCCGGTATTTCCATGGGAACATAAATTATTCACTGGGGGCAACAGCGCTGGCTGCTGCTAGTATCTTATAAAACTTATGGTTTTCCTTTCTTAGCAGAACTTTTTTAATAACTATGATTTATTTCATTTATTTAATTCAAGCTTATAATATAGCTTCATAACTTTAATTCTGTAAGTATCATTCTGTATGTACTGAACTTAACACAGCTTCAATATTCAAAATTAAGGCCAGCTTATAGCTATTCCTTGTGAGCTCCATATAAGTACGGTCGCGGCAGGAAGCTAGTTACATGCTAACATTGAACCCGTGGATGTCGCCATGTTGCCCAACAAGCGATTACCGCAACTCGGCGTGCCCACGATTGCATTGTTGGTTGTGATTGAAATGTTGATGGTAATTAGCCACCTATCAGCCAACTAGTAAAACAAGGTCGCGTTGCCTGCATTTTTCAATGAGTTTCTTAATTATTTGCCAGCTTTTCAGGTTACAAACATTAATATTAATACCTTATCTAGGAAGTACATGATGTAAATGATAAATGTAGGTATACTCATGAAATTACTATAGCTACTTAATAAAATTATAAGTAATTTAGTTCCAACTATGGAATTTATAAAAAAAAATCTTTGCAAACGGATGTCTTTGTGCGCTTTATGAGCTGCGTCAACAGCGTCACCAGCGCAGACGACTTCAAGACTTGTGTGTGTTATCAGCCGCAGCGCCTCCCTCCTGATGGAGGAGTCCGGTCTGCACCTGGAGCACCCGGCGGCGGCCACGTTCCGCGCGCACGTGCTGGCCGGAGACTGGAGCAAGGCCGACCACGACCTGCGCGCGTTGCACGACCTGCTGCGCGACACCGACCCGCGCAGTCTGGCGGAGATGAAGTTCGCAGTGCTCGAGCAGAAGTATCTCGAGCATCTCGAGGTGAGCTTGCCATTCAACTCACGCAGACTTTTCCTTATATTAATGAGGTTTTTATTCCTTAGCTTACGTCAGACAGACAGTTTTTCCGAATGCAGCGAAACCTTCGTTGGCTTGGAGTGTTACTATATGAATAAAGATTAGATTTTAGTATGAGAGAGCTTCATGGACATTTTCAGCTTCCATCTCGCTCATATCAATGGTATCGAACATGTCGTGTGGTGTCTCAGGCTGGTCGCGCCCTGGACGCGCTGCACGTGCTGCGCAACGAGCTGACTCCGCTGGGGCACGACACGGCGCGCGTGCACCGCCTGTCCGCGCTCATGATGTGCGGCAACGCGCGGGAGCTGCGCGCGCGCGCCGCGTGGGCGGGGGGCGCGGCGCGGCACGCCGTGCTGGCGCGCGTGCAGGCCGTGCTGCCGCCCGCGCTGATGATGGCGCCGGGCCGGCTGCGCGCGCTGCTGGCGCAGGCGCAGCGCCACCAGGCCGCTCGCTGCCGCTTCCACACGCAGCCGCGGCCGCCGCCCGACGCCGCGCCCCCCTCCGCCCCCGCCGCGCCCGCCGCCCCACCCGCGCTGCTGCCCTTCACGCTGCTGGCCGACCACAGCTGCGGCGCGGACGCCTTCCCCATACACCCGCTGCAGGTAAGTACACCATCGCTTCTCGCGGCTCATGTTGCTTGGTGGAAAATAACAAGCAAAGAGACAATCTCCTGGTTAAAAAGACATTAGCTAAAAGTATCCAGCCCTCACTTATTTTTTGTACGATGGCAATAAAAAACACTTGTTCAGCAGTGTGTAAGAATGTTCCTGTGTGTGTGTAGGTCCTGAACGAGCACTGCGACGAGGTGTGGTTCTGCAAGTGGTCCCCGGACGGGCTGCGCCTCGCCTCGGGCTCCAAGGACAACACCGTCATGCTGTGGGACTACGACCCGCACGCCAAGAGACTCTCATTCAGGTTACATTTGTTGTGTCACGTCCGTTGCTTCAATTGATTCCCCTTATGAATTTGTTTATCTTCTTCTTCTTCTTCTTGCTCGGTACACTCTTGACTGAGTGGTCGTGGTCAGCAATCTGGTTCTCGAGGCTTAAAAACTCCGTCATTAGAGTTCGCCACTTACTCATACCACTCATAGCAGTGTTTAGGTCTTGCATGCAAATCCTGCAATCAAGAATAAGTTACTTATTTTTGATTGCAGGCAAGACCTAAAAACTGCTAGTGGTGCCGCAAAATCAAACACAAAAAATAGCCCGAAGAAAAACAGGAGTGAAATTAATGATCTAAATGGACCATCTGTACATAGTATTATTTTATCTGTGCTCATACCAACTCTTAAAAGGTTGAACGAATATGTGTTTTTGTAGGAAATCTCTGGAGGGTCACACGTACGGCGTGTCGTACCTGGCGTGGAGCCCTGACGGCCGCTACCTGCTGGCCGCCGGACCCGAGGACTGTCCCGACCTCTGGATATGGAACATGGAGGTACATACAACAACACTCATCATACAAACATTGCTGGGTCCAAAATAATCAATGGAAAATTCAAAAATTAACCTTATACATTTTACGCATAGAGTAATTTTCCCCAAGGCTATTTTATGATTGTGTTATGGTAACCGGATTACTGATATATTACTAAAATTAATTTTTGTATAAATTATGCAAACATCTATAGATAGAAAAACATCCAGATCTGGATATAATAATGCATACTAAATCTGCAGAACATACGAGTACAAACATATCTCCTTTGGCCGAGATCGAACCGCAAGCTGTCTCAGCTGGGCCTTCGCCTCCTGCACCACAGAGGTCTATGGTCTGTGGCCAAGTAGAGTGTTCGAGATGGTACAAATAAAAAGACGATTAGATTATATATTTTACTTATTTAGAGGACTTAATACAAAATAACATAATTTTTCGTGTAATGCGTGTGCGTCTCTGATGGAGGCGCGATCAAGAGAGACAGAGCGAGGGCAGGAAGTGCCCTCTCAATAGACGATAGCGCGGGGTGACGCCGTGACGTCACAGCCGTCATAGACAATAGTTTAACTTTATGTTATAGAGTAGTGTTAACACCGGTGTATGTTCCAGACGGAGCAGCTGCACCAGAAAATGAATCACTCCCAGGAGGACTCGCTGACAGCGTGCGCGTGGCACGCCTCGTCGGACAAGTTCGTGTGCGGCGGCGCGCGCGGACAGTTCTACCACTGCACGCTCGACGTAACTATAATACAGATTACATCTCGAACATTCAAATCACTCCTATTTTTCTTGGGGCTATTTTTTGGTGTTTGATTTTTGTGATGCCCCTAGCAACGTTTAGGTCTTGCCTGCTATCAAAAATAAGTAACTCCATCTAGTGCTAAGTAGGATGCCTAAACGCCGCTACGTGACGCCGCGAAAATCAAACACCAAAAAATAGCCCGAAGAAAACTAGTTATTTCAATGTTCGAGGTGAGGCACCCCATACATCACACATTATCAAATCCTTCCTACTTCCTACTAATATTATATATGTGAAAATTTATGAGAATTTTTGTTATTCTTTCACGCAAAAATGGCTGGACCGATTTGGTTGAAATTTGGTATGTAGAGGTGATACCCTGGATTAACACATAGGCTACTTCTTATCCTGATATTCCCGCGGGAACGGGACTTACGCGGGTGAAACCGCGGGGCGCAGCTAGTACATCATAATACACGGCCCAGGGAGGACCCTGCCTAATGTAATGTATGTAAACTATGGAGACATAAGATTATAATGTACTGTACTTAATTATTATTTTGCATGCCCGAGTAGGTGGAACATAATTGGAAACTATACTAAATTAAGACCTAATTGTTAAACATATGTTTTTGCAAATAAATATATCTTTATCTTTATCTTTATGTGCAGGGCGGTGTGATAAACAGCTGGGACGGCGTGCGCGTGAACGCACTGGCGTGCCGCGGCGACACGCGCGCCGTGCTCGCCGCCGACACGCACCATCGGGTCAGGTCGTACGACTTCACTGAACTCACCGACCGCAACCTGTGAGTCATATTCAATCATTTCAATCATTTTATTTATTTTCATACTTAATCCAAAATGTTTGTTGGTTTCTAGCTTAATACAAAAAATGTTGTGAGAGACTGGTGCCTGAAATAGGTATAAGAACCTGTGCTACGAGTAACCAGTGCCCTACTTCACTGATTGACATTATTGTACTATACAGTACTAGATTATAGACGACCTCTGTGGCGCAGTTGGGTGAACGCCCGCCTGAGACGCCGAGGCTGCGGGTTCGATCCCCGCTACGGGACAAATGTTTGTATGTTCTGCAGATATTTGTTCCGTGTTTGGGTGTTTTCTATCTATAATATGTATGTATTTACAAAAAAAAATGTATCTATGTATTATAACAGTAATCTGGTTACCATAACACAAGCATTAAGTTGCTTAGCTTGGGACTAGATGACGCTGTGTGGAATGTCCAAGGATATTTATTTATTTATTTATTGCATTACTTTGTGCCGATGTTCCTCCAAAAAATAAATAAATAAATTGCAAATGTAATTTTCTATAGAAACAAGTAATTAATTTTTATAAATTATATGACCGGGTATTTATCACGTTACCTTTTTATTATTCGGGTCGACTCGACCCGCGACCACGGGCGGTGCAATCCGTCTCGAAACGTCGGGATAAATAATAAAAAGGTAACGTGATAAATACCCGGTCATAAATAGGCTAGTTGACTCATTTTTAAAGTGGGTCTTAAATAATTGATAATTGTTCTATTAGACCAAAATAAACATTATTATGTTTTTTGGAACCATGAAATCAGCAAAATTTGATTTTAAAGTTTAACTTTTCATAATCATCCAAGAACGCTGTCGGCCATATTAGTCAATAGACTATCTGTGCTGTGACGTCATACTTATCGTAAATAATCATTTTTAGAAATGTATGAAAACTGATTGGAAATGTCAGGTCAAGGTAACGTGATAAATACCCGGTCATATAATTTATAAAATGTGTTCTGATCACGTAAGTTTAAAAGAGACAAGTAATGAATGTTAGTTTATAGGAGTAGATGGTAATAACTGTGTGTATGTGTGTCCAGTATTCAGGAGGAGCACGCGGTGATGGCGATGTCTCTGAACGCGGCCGACTCGCTCGTGCTGCTGAACGTGGCCAACCAGGGGGTGCATCTCTGGGACATACGTGAGCACGCACACACACACACACACACACACACACACACACACACACACACACACACACACACACCACACACACACACACACACACACCACACCACCCTCATTATAATACACATTCTTCTTTGTCATATTGAGGTTCTTTCAAATAATTTTACTAATATTATAAGTGAGAAAGTTTGTGAGTATATTTCTTATTCTTTCACGCAAAAACGGCTGGACTGATTTGGTTGAAATTTGATATGTAGATACGTGATACCTTGGATTAACACATAGGCTACTTTTATCCCGATACTCCCGCGGGACTTGCAAATTTTGCACTTACAATCTTTCACTAAACCTCGCTCAATTTGTAATCCTCTTGTACTGAATTTGTACTCAATTTGTTTTGGTCTGCATACAATCATAGCACAGTAAAGATGAAGCAAGATAATGTATTGGTTACAATGTGAAGACCCAAAGTGCTAAATCTCGTTAACTGGAGTTTGGCATTTCTCCTTACTTTTAGTTTTACGGTTGTCTGGAAGAGATCGCCATGAGCGATAAGACCGCCGATTGAGGGATACTATACCTACCTAACTGTAAGGCCCTATAATTTTTGTCACCTGTATCCTCAATAAAGATATTTTGAATTTAATTGAAGGTGCGCGTGCGCTGGTCCGTCGCTTCCGCGGCCTCAGCCAGGGACACTTCACCATCCATGCGTGCTTCGGCGGCGCGCACCAGGACTTTATAGCATCCGGCAGCGAGGACAACAAGGTAAACCCCACCTTAGAATATATTTATTAACATTAACGGGACTTATGCCCGGTTTCTGAGTCTTTTTATCAGCAGTTTATCTATTCATCTATCATCTATCTTGATAATTTTACATTTACTTTTAATTGCTCTGACATGCCTTACATTGTTTGTTTGACTGGCTTCTCACTGAAGCTTGACTATTTAGATTGTTAAGGGATCGCTTTAAAACAAAGCTAGGCCCAGATCACCAGGTTCTTGCCTGATTCTTTCCCTGGTGTAGGGAGTTGTTTTGGAACAGGCAAAGTCACCTAGCTTTTAAGACTGTACGTTTTTGAGCGATCCTTGAGGTCCTACGAAATAAACATATTTATCTTTCTTTCTTTCTGTCAGGTGTACATCTGGCACATGAGCGGCGAGGAGCCGGTGGCGGTGGTGGCGGGGCACACGCGCTGCGTCAACTGCGTCGCGTGGAACCCGGTGCACCACGACGTGCTGGTGTCGGCCAGCGACGACTACTCGCTGCGGCTGTGGGGGCCCAAGGAGGGGCCCGCGCCGCGCTGCTAGTCACAGGTGAGACCCCAGCGACCGCTGCTCTGTGGGGGCCCAAGGAGGGGCCCGCGCCGCGCTGCTAGTCACAGGTGAGACCCCAGCGACCGCTGCTCTGTGGGGGCCCAAGGAGGGGCCCGCGCCGCGCTGCTAGTCACAGGTGAGACCCCAGCGACCGCTGCTCTGTGGGGGCCCAAGGAGGGGCCCGCGCCGCGCTGCTAGTCACAGGTGAGACCCCAGCGACGGCTGCTCTGTGGGGGCCCAAGGAGGGGCCCGCGCCGCGCTGCTAGTCACAGGTGAGACCCCAGCGACCACTGCTCTGTGGGGGCCCAAGGAGGGGCCCGCGCCGCGCTGCTAGTCACAGGTGAGACCCCAGCGACGGCTGCTCTGTGGGGGCCCAAGGAGGGGCCCGCGCCGCGCTGCTAGTCACAGGTGAGACCCCAGCGACCACTGCTCTGTGGGGGCCCAAGGAGGGGCCCGCGCCGCGCTGCTAGTCACAGGTGAGACCCCAGCGACCACTGCTCTGTGGGGGCCCAAGGAGGGGCCCGCGCCGCGCTGCTAGTCACAGGTGAGACCCCAGCGACGGCTGCTCTGTGGGGGCCCAAGGAGGGGCCCGCGCCGCGCTGCTAGTCACAGGTGAGACCCCAGCGACCACTGCTCTGTGGGGGCCCAAGGAGGGGCCCTCGCTGCCCGTCGCTTGGCCGGCAACGCAAAGGTTAAGCACTAGGTGAAAGCTCCGCGATGCTTCAAGATAAAATTCGGAATTATAGTCCACTCCGTGTTTTCTTTTGTTTAATGGTTGTCTCTTTTACTCGAGTTTATTGTTTACACACGAGTATATTTATTTAAAAGTTTTATACCTAAACAAGTTAGGTACTTAATCGAAGTTTCTTTTCAATGTAACACATGTTATGTCGGCAGATCTTATTAAAGACCTCCCAACATCCATAGGTCGCTGGTTCATATCCGGCTCGAAGGACCAAAAATGTAGGCGTAAACTACACTTTATTGTCTGATAGATGATAACGATGATAATAATTATATAGACGGGAACGGGGAAAGAAAACAACCGAACCGGCCGAGTGGCTTGTTGGCACTAATTTATTATTGCTGTCATAATCAAAATGTACAATTGCTGAATGTCAATAAAAATGTTACGTTTAACCGTATACATGAAATGAAATGAAATGAAATATATTTATTAAACCTGAAGAACACATATTAACATAACATTACTTTGAGAAATAATCTAGTTATATGGGACGTCAGCTTTTCGTCAGTTTGATTTCAAGAACAAAATAATAATTTATAACAAAAATAAATTTAAAAATTAAATTAAAATAAATATTATAATAAAATTTCATACAAATTTGATTTTGCCGTGTAAAGAGGCGTGTTAAATTGAATTAGTATCAGTGTCTTCGGCTCTTTTTAATTAATACTTTTCTTTTTCAGTGCGCAAATTATGACGTCCTTGAAAACGAATATGAAAGACTCATCAGTAAGTTTTATAAGAAGCAGTATGGAAATAATTGTTATTTACGAAAGAACTTAGGTATTATGTATTTGATTACATACCTTTAGTTTCTCAGCAAATATGAGTTTTATAGAATCTATTATATGGGTTTGTGCAAATGTTTATAAAAGATTTTATAATAGACCATTGTTTGGTCTTCCACTAATGATTTTATTGAACCAACCGCGCTTTCTAAGCGAAGCATGAGGCTTTAAAAGAATTATATTCGAACCTGCCACAGATTATAGCTACTTCACATCATCTGTGAGAAGGCTGGCTAACTGCTTCTGTCTACATGTCATCTATAGATATGTGCAGGTTCGAATCTCATAGGATCAGATAGATATAAAACTTACTGTACTTACTGTAAGTGAGGAGTGGCGTTTGTCTCGGTATACTCAAGTGTGTTGTGTCGCCTCCGGAGAGTTCGGCTGTTGTTATCTAACACAGGGGTGCCTCACCTCGAACATTGATATCACTCCTATTTGTCTTCGGGCTATTTTTTGGTTTTTGATTTTTGCGGCGTCACGGCATCCGACTGCATGCTAAATGCATGCAAAAATAAGTAACTTCATTTAGTGCTAAGCACTAGATGGAGTTACTTATTTTTGATTGCAGGCAAGATGTTTTTGATGTCAATGTTCGAGATGAGGTATCTGTACTTATGTAATCTGTGTCTAACATTACATTTTTTCTGTAGATTGTATTTATCAACCTTATATCAAAGTAGCAAGGTTCGATATCATGGAATTTTAAATTGGTACTGTTTGTGAAACTACAGTTAAATTGGTAAGTTAAGTTGTCTTGAATGTGTAGTAACTTAGATAACTATTACTGTATTAGTTATCAAGTGTAAGAAATAAGAACTGATAATAAAAATTTTATGATTGAGAAATTATCTATAGAAATTATAATTACCTGACTTGTTTGATTAAATAAATCCTATGGCATTAAAAAATGTACTGCGGTAGGAGCGGTCTGCCTAGACGAGCTATCTACAACGACGAAAGTGTGTTCTGCACACAGAATAAATAATATATTTCTTCATGCTTTTACAAGGAGTCGATGTAAATAACAAGTCTCGGCAGGCCGACAAGATAATGAGTGTAAAAGCGTTTTTTTTAACCATTCAGAGTGTGACGGGAAGCAAGTGCAATTGTGTTTTATATCGAGCTGCAGGCGACGAGCTGTCGTCGGCCGCGCGACGCTCATAACCTATATTAACTATAATAAATAATATTAGAGTTATTTATCACTAAATTAGGTAGGTGATAGTGATATGGGAAGGATGGCACATGGCCCGAGGCGAGAGGGCCGTGTGGGCTCGCAGCGCGCCTTACTCTCCGCAGCGCAAGGTGGACTTACTCTTACTCTAGGGTACTTTACTTAGGTCCTTCGATATAACTTAGTTAAGACTTAACTTTAATGATCCAGAGCTAATAATACTTCATAGTTATAAATCATCCGCGGCTCTATTTTTCTACCGAATCTCTTCAGAGATTACCTCGAGGAAGCCGGATACGTTGTAACTGGTCCAAATCAGCCGCAAGCTCTCATGTCTCGGATGTTGTGATGGACCCTCGAATATTGTAATTCATCAAAACGTTGCCACGCTGATTTGGATCGGAGTCAAGTCAGTAGATGCTACAAGTATATCACGCGGCGCGTCCTGTAAGACTGTTCATTCATCTCGTTGTGACCACTAGGCGTAGGCGGAACGGCGTGAGCACATCGGAAAATTAAAGTGTTTGACCACAATCGATAAAATTGGGAAAGCTTTTCTATTTTGCAGCAGATTTTAGCATTGTTCCTTGATTTAAGGTTTGGAATCCGTCAAAATAGCAAGTAGAGCGTAGCGCTTGCGAGGCTCCGGGCAGGGCAGAGCTCAGTGCTGGGCATTAACTTAAATTATGTATTCATTGATAAATGGTTTTTAAAGCTTATTCTTTTTGATGTTTAATTTTACTTGTATAGGTTTATTGATGCTATGGTTCGCACAAAGCCTTGTCTGTATATCATTTGGCATATTATTATGTATGGGTAAGAGAGTAGTGGGGACAAGGTTGCCTGCCTGGGACCCGGAGCTCGCACTGATGAGGCAATAAGGAGCGTACGAGACTCTCGTACCTAGCAAGTACAAACGAGTGACTAACGAGCGGGCTAGAGTAGGGGCCGGCGGCGCTGTCGCTGCGCCCAATTGTTATAAATATTATATCAATAAATTTTTTATTGTAAACCATTTCATTGTTTTTCTGTAACCTACTTTCCTGATCTCCTATTTCACTGACCTACTTTAATTACTTTATTCGATTGAAATCGCAGAACTACTACATACAGAAGATTAAAATTCAAAATAGGTACTTAGCTGATGTTCAAATCTATGAAAATCAGCAGAACCTTCAAAGAGGAGGCATTCACAAACAAAACCATACAAAAGAAAATACTTATATATTTTATCTTACAGAAATAATTTACCTAAACATAAATAAAGATTAAACCTATTAGCCTAGTGACTATAAGTTAGCAGTTCCTGACTTTTCAACCAATTCCAGCAGAGTGTGCAGGGAGGTGTCGAAGAGTTCGCATCGGATGGGCATCTCCAGAGAGTAGAATGGATTCTTGAGGGCGTAATCTGAGTACAGTTCATAAATCCGCTTGAGCACCACTTCTGGTCCCTGCATGTTTGGTTCCGTGACCATGATGAATTTAACACCTGCACATATTAAAAGACAGAATAAGGTCAGGTGTAATATAGGTTGAGGGTCCTATGGGAAACAATATCAACAGAAGTTATTTAAAGCACATTCAAATATAGAATGGAAACAATAAGATATTAATAAATTTTACCTGTCTTTTAAAGTTCAAGAAATATTGTAAAGGTAACACAAGATAATAAATATGTTTTACCTGTCAACGTTTGGAAGCAAGACAGCTTAAAAGTATCAGCCATGAGCGACTCTATGCCCGAGGCCTTGGGCACGGGACTGAGTTGGCAGGCCAAGGCAAACAGCGGGTAGAACATACTGGCTAACACTATCTTCTCATTAGTGGTAGCTCGTGCTCTCCCAAACTTCAAACTGAGTGGAAAATTTTCCTGAAAAGCAAATTTACAGTTTTTTTCAATAATTTCATACCATTACTGTTAGGTAAAGAGACATCCCTCAGCTTCCTCCTGAGATTACTAATCCTGCATAACTTAATTGGCATTTACTGGCTCCTTAAGATATGCTTATCCTACCTGCCATACTCAGGCAATATTACTGTATTCTTACCTTTTTTTCAATCAGTTCAAAAACATCTCTCCCGTCCTCAGTGACGCAGCCTGTGACAGGAGAACCATTCACAGAAAGTAGTACATGTCCAACTGCAATAAGAAGATAGAATGGATTTATTAGTTTCTTAGGAACAAGTTTAAATTATTCTCGCCGTTCATTGACATACACTCACCATTTATGCCGTCTCTTTGACCAAATGCAACGACAACTTTCTTGTTTTCATATTGCAGTTTGATATCCAGTGGATATCCAAAGGTTTTTTCAGTTTCTACGCGAGGTATGTTGTGGTCATAGTTATATATGAGACCTCCTGATTTACTCACTATGTAGACCCCGTAAATAACCATGTTTTTATGTTTTCTGATCTGAAATCCTACTCTATAACATGTAAACAACCAACACCAACACCCACAAATCCATGATCAATCCATATCACGTCAACTGTCAAAATCAAATCGTAATCAGCTAAAAGTCTATTTCACTGTCACATAGAAAGTACGTTCGGTAATCAGTTTCAGGGCTTTTTCTTTGTTTTATAATCAAAATAAGTCAGGTCAAAGCTCTGGGGGCTGATTGTGAACCGTTTTTTTGACAATGCCTGCTTTCAGTTTCCGTCAAATTTACGGTTCACAATCAGCCCTCTGAGCAATCATCTTCTTAGGGTGGTATTACACTTATCAAATATCTTTGTCCAATGTACATTTGATCAAAGATATTTGTTAAGTGTAATACCACCCTTACTGCTTCCTCATTGGGTCAAAGCCTTGACTGAATGGTGGCCGAGAATCGTGGTCGTCCGTTGGCGCGATGGTTGACGACTTGCGACAAGTTGCGGGTAATTCCTGGCTTGGCATATCACAGGAGTACAGGACCGAGTATTGTGGCGTTTATGAAGGGAGGCCTATACCCAGCAGTGGGCACCTATGGGCTGTGGATGATGGTCGATTATTTTCATCCTCTGTCTGTCTATACCACAGGTCTACCTACCTACTTAATTATCTCCCCCCCCCTAATTTTAAATGTATGAAATTAGTAGGTAGGTACTGTACCTAGTTCAATGCAATGCAAGTTACAGGGAGCCGGGCGCTGCATTTAATTTTCATACATAAATTAATTTTTTAGGAACCTATCTAAGTAGGTATTTACTTAACTCGGTCGGGAGCGAGCTTACGTATTAGGTAAATATTATGGCCCCTCGTAGGTTCGTAATAGGTAGGTATTTAATTTTGTACTCAGACTTACTATAATTTTTTCCTCGATTCACCTGTAGGAAGGTCTACCGACCCTAAAAAGTCAGTTGCATAGCGCACGCTGTCTGAAATCTCCATGGAATCTTGGATAGACTTACAAGTAGGAAGGTACGTAAGGTATAAGATATTTAAGTAGGTACCTACAATATATTAAAGGACGTAGCGTAGGTCCTAGGTAGGTACTATGCTTATAGGTACTTACTTATTTAAATTATTTCGCACTATAGGTACCTACCTAACCAATAACCGTACAAGGATATGCCCTGAACTCGTAACCCTGGACTTGCATTATTTCTCTTGCAACAGGGCCCTTCCCCGCACCTTGCAACCTGTCCACGGGAGCGGGAGCGAGCTTGCAAACAAAAGCTCAGCACGTGCAGTGCAGCCTGCACCGACACCGCTTTGCTTCACGCTTCCTAGAAAGCGTTTTCCTCGTCGAAGCGCAGATTACGCGATAGTTAGTATGGCGGCCGCTGACGAATCGCTACGTCACAGATCGGTGCCGCGCCGCGCGAATAAAAAGCAATGTGGTGGTGCCGCGCTCGCCCTAGTGCTTCGAGACTCGAGCCAGGCCGGAGCTGGCTCCCGCACCTCCAGCTGAGGACCGAGGACCGGCAGCCGACACGCTGGCGCCCCGACATGCCTGCATGGAGCCCGCGCGCTGTCCGCCGGCGCCCTACGACTCCGACTACTCCGACGACTCGGGAGATGAGACGGTGCCTACCGGTAAAGTGCTCCTCTAGTGCTGTGTGCTATCTGAGATCGTGCTCTTCTAGTGATTTATAGTGCTTCAGTTAAGTGTAGTGTGTTGTGTGATGTGATTCTTCACGAAGCGCCGGCCGCCGGTCGCGCCGCACCGCCGCCGCCGGCCGTCGCAAGGGAAACGGCGCGATAACCTAGGCTTAAATAGACAAACAAAAAAATGCGGTAACGTCACGACAGAATATAACAAAATCTTCATATCCTGCCACGAATAATTAAGTACCTAATTAAAGATTTTTACATATTAAACATTAGGGAAAATATTTCCTCTATTTCCTCAGGTAATGACTGAGAGTGTAACATAAATTGGCATTTACATTTAGGCTGAAAATTTTCTGGCCCAAATTAGTTTTATAGTCTCCATCTAGGTAGGTGCGAGTATTAGGATGATGTTTTAATTTATTGACCTGAGTAGGTACTTACCTACTTACCCAGGTTAAATTATAACGACGCAGTCAAATTATTTTTTAGAAAATAAGATGCACAATTAAAAGCCTAGAGAGAGTTGGTGGTTTATGTTTATAGATATAGATGCACTAGGCCTAGTGCATTAAGCACGTCGTCAGGTCACTAAGCAGATACAGTAAAGATACCTATAAATAGGTACTTACCTATCTCTACTTTGATTACATAGGTACCATTAAATAATCTTACAAATTGAATTCACTAAAAATATGTGATTTAAGAAGTACTATTCCAAAAATTATAAAACACTGAAATACTTGGGTACCTTACCTATAATACCTACGCTGTTTGTACTTGTTGACGAAAAAATTTAAATACTTAAATATCAAAGCTAAAACTGCTGAAACGCTCTGAGACATTGCTTTGAGACCTAGGTATCCGTTTTCCGTCGGCTGCCTGTATGGTAGGGTAGGCGGAACTGATCCATCCGCGCCGCGGTTAGACACTGCTCTACCAGCTAAAACGTAGCGTCGCTGATGATCTGATCCTATCCTAGGATAGTTTTGATGAATTGAAAGTGAATCGAAAATTATTCTGCTGTAGGTATATCGTTATGTTTCACTGAAGGTTTGGAAGATCTATCAATACATCCATAAGTAAACAATTTCCTGATTATAAATTACAACCGACTTTAAATTTCGTAAGGAGAGTCAATTTTCTGAGGTGCATTAGTGCATTTCATTTCAGACGCTGTCTTCACTATCCACCATATCGGTTCGCTATTTACAGGAAAATTAAAAATTAAGTATTTTAAGAAGTAAAGTTACAATCATGATTTTTTGCCGTTTTATGCTCGAAATTAATAATGACAACATACCTTTCTATTAAATATTATCTGACCGGTGACCTACGAAAACCTTCGTGCGAGCCCGACTCACATTTTTTTTTATTTAAAAGAACCTTGAATAGCCTACCTATTCAGGGTTCTATCTACCTGAAGACATGAAGTGCAGATACCTATGTCTAAATCTGCAGCGACAAGCCGATTACATTTTGATTATGATTAGGTTCCTTTTCTAGCCGCAGGGTGGGTTACCTAGACACCCTAATTCTGGAGTTGCTTCAATAAGTGTTACCTACCGTAGTTTATCAGTGTATAAGATATAAGTAATGTGTTGTATTGTATTGAACAGACCCTGAGAAGTGGGAGCGGTCGGACGTGGTGCGGTGCGTGCGCTGGGTGTCGCGCACGTTCAGCGTGCGCGCGCCGCGGCGCCACCTGCTGCCGCACGCCGGGCCCGCGCTGCTCGCGCTCTCGCTAGACAACTGGATACAGGTGAAAAGGACTTTTTAACCCTTCTTTAGCAAAAGCAACAGCCCCATTCGGGCCGTTCATAAATAACCGTCCCCTGACAACCAAGTTAAGTTAGTGGTTTACTTGCGTATGTTGCTGCAACCTAATTCTGGCCCGTGGCGTGGATTTGATTTGCTTCCTGTTTCTTTTGACTAGATATCTTACACCAAACTCTGTTCTTTACCAGGCAAGGAAACATAAAATTATGTTTACTTGCCTGGTTACATAATATTACTATTAGCACCAGACAACAGAGGAATTTAATTATATAAAGTTCTAATTCCCAAAGTCCATGCTTTATGCTTACATAAACAACAGTGAGAACTAGTGATGTACCTCTCTCTAATGTGTTGTATTGCGCAGGTGTGTTCCGGGTGCGAGCAGGCGGCGCGCATCTACCACACATACCTTCAGCACCGACACGCGCAGGCTGGCGGGCGCGCGCCGCCGCCGCCGCTGCCCGAGCACCAGGCCGCGCCGCAGCCTGCCTCCGCGCCCTCCACTCCTGACGCTCGTGAGTACGCTATACTGCACTCCATACCCAATCTCAGAACTCAGGGTCCTCGGGGATAAGTGTTCATTCATGGCCCATGACGCACGAGGGCCAAGGTCGTCTCCGAGTGAGGTAGCCGGAGCACATCTGCGCAATACAACACATTAGAGAGAGTCAATCCAAATGGAGTAGGTAGGTATCTCCGATTAGACCAGACAACCTGATGTATTCAACTAGTAACTAATTAAGTAAGGTAATCTACTTCACAAGTCATGGGTTTACCTACCAATTTCGGGATTTAAAACCAAAATTCATCATCATCATCATCATCTTCAGCCCTTCTCATCCTACTGCGGTCTGCTGGGCCTCTCTTCGCTTCCGCCAAAACCAAAATTAAACTAAGGAAATAGGTTCCTAGTTCCTACCCATATATTGCGTAAATTTTGCACATCCCCATAAAATCGGAGCAATCAGCGCCATCTCACCCGGACGCCGAGCGCGCAGCGTAAATAAATGCGAAAGCGCGCCAAAAAACCATGAATGAATGGGGCGTGAATCACTCGCAAACTCATTCATATATCGGCACGACGACCATCACTGAGTCAGGCGTTTTCGCGGAAATCGACTTCTACTGTTATTACTCCACGCACGACGCGACGCGGCACCAGCTGCCTCAGGCGCCAATGGATGCCTGACCAATTATGATACATTAAGTACCTACTTACAATCCGAATATCTACCGATGATGGTCCGAAGATACTCTAGCGATCAATAGAGTTGCATGGCATGCCACGCTACGTGGTGCCTGCACTGATGATAAGTAGGTATCTACTTACCATAAAAAATAGTAAAGTACAGTTTAATACCTATGATAGGGAATACCTTGAACCTTAAGAATCACAATATTCACAATTGTTTCGGTTTATCTTTGGTGAATCGCCACAATTTATCTGAAATAAGCTATCCTCAGACTATTATCATCCCCCCTGTACCCGACCGCACCTCGAATGACGGATTTCAATCACTTTTGATTTCATTATGCATGATTCACATTTTTAGGAAGTAGATAACAAAATAATGCCTAGTACATTTGATTGTTATGCAAGTTTAATCACAATGATTCATATTTTTTAATATCTTAATTCATCTACTTACGTTACCTATTTGTTCACAGCGATTTTATCGGTGTGATAACGTTATTTATATTTATTTATACTTTGCGAGAATTATGATATGGAAGGAAGTGGAAAGTATTTTAAATAGGTAGTTTCCGCTTACGATAATAATAGACATTGGTATGGTAGTCCCAAGAGGACGTAGAAATGGCAGAAACTGCCCCATTCCTGCGCCTCTATCAGATAATGGATCGCGCTGCGTAACGGCCGCTCATTGCATAGATCGAATCATCCGCTGTCACTGCCACAGAATAACAGTAAGTACCTATCTAGGTAAGTACCTATCTACTTATTGTAATTTTTCAGCAGAGGCCGAGCCTCTGCATTTAACTAAAATAGAAGAATCATTAAGGGAAGATTCATTGCTTCTAAAGTATAGGTTAGTGTCCAGTGCTGTTCAAAGATCGCGCCCTGTTAGGTGTTTCTAATTATCCCGGGTTTTACTTACTCTTACTGCTCTTACTACTAATAGACGTACCTACTAATACGTAGATATCTATACTAGGTACACAGGTAAACCTATTTCATTAAACATAGAAGAATTTCGTGCTGAACTGAAAGATAAGATGATTATTGTATTAAATTCTGTGGTTTGAACGGATTTGATCGGAACCGCATATAAAACATCGGAAGGTCACCATATTTATAATTTAAAGTGTGTGCCCTCTTTGATGAGCAGTGCTTGGAAAATGTGGGCGACCGCCCAAAAATCCCAAAATGCCGGCGCGTGAATACCAAACGAGTGACAAAATGTAAACAACATTACTGAATTCTTTCCTTTATGATTTTGTTTTAGTCAGATATTGATAGGTACATAAAGTTCCCTAAATTCCACTGGTAGTGGTAGCACAAGGAACGAAGGTGCAAGACCATAATACATTATACATACCGCCCGTCAGTTTATGAGAGGATATGTGTACCTACTCGTATAGCATTCGGTTTTTCTAGCTCATTCATCAGAACTTTTACTCAACAACTTGTCAGCCGGATCTTCGACATTTAGTTAAGTATTTCAAAAGTAACCCAGTTTTCAAGTGATTCGCCTCACAGCGTTGTGAATAATCTTACACAAGATGTGCCAATGCCAATTACTGATCTGTGCCGTAGATGCTGCAATAGTTACTATTGAAGCAATTGCTAGGTGCGGAAGTGAGTCATTATTTACTCGGAACTGTGATTCAAATCTTCCGGATTGAGTCAAAAACTACATCTGCTAAGCCGGAGGAGCTCTAGGCGCATGAGTAATAGGGCTTATTTTAGTTGGCTCAGCTGGCGCGTAATATGCCTGCCTATTGAAGAGATGCTGGCGCCGCCAGCGCGTGGCTTCGTGGGAGAACTCCTGAGATGTGTCATGCAAGCAATTATCACACACACACTTTGCTTGCTTACCCGTAAGAAATCATAATATGATATCATCTGTAGCATATTCTCTTAGGACTTTGAGCACCTACTCATTTTTGCACATGTTTTGCATAATTTACGGTCGTGGCATAATAACTTGAATGCAAAAAAGCTTTCCAAAATAAAATAAAAAAACTCTTGGAGATTAGAAATACATAAACTGACACATTTTGTGGATGTTCATGAAAGTCGTTAAGAGACAAGTAATGTGCGCATATTATTGGTTGAAACCTGGGCTGGGAGGCGCAGCCCACCAGCAATGAAGTGTCAAGCGGCGTGGGGGACAGCGCTTTGTGTATAATATATTGTCATGCTGCAGGCGAGCGGTTGCGTGCGGTGGCTGCAAGGTCACCTTGCACGTCATTGGAACTTCTGAGGCCGTTGAGGCTCTCGGTACCAACCTACCTACCACTCGAGCTAACGTTGCGTTGCGTGGCGACAAGCGAGATTAAAATACCTAGGCTTAAATTAAAACCACTTACTTTACTGGTAGTCTTCATTATTGTTCAAGTCCCATGAAATGTATCAATGAGGCTGCATTGCTCATGCATGAATGACGCTGACGACATAAAATAAAACAGTTAGCAGTAGGTAGATAAAATGTAAGTAAATATAAAAAGCATAAAATAAATTACATAATTTATGTAACTTGGTGACCAAATAATAAAATAACGTTTAAGTGTAGGTTTTGAATTCTTGGAATCCATATGCCATGTCTCGCCTCTTCGGCGCCGCATCTGCGGAATTAAGACACGAGAGGCACATAAGTCTCGATTTCGGCACTGCCATGCAGGCCACGGGCCATAGGTTAAAGAGATCATCTGATAGTCTGGTGAAGCTCCGCCTACACTACGCTGCTCTATTTTGGGCCACTAACAAGTCGGAGCAACTAAAACACAGCTAGTTAGAGCTCTTGAAGTTCAACCTAATACTAATTCTTGTACTTTTTAACCGACTAGAAAAAAAGCAAGAGGTTCCATGTTGTAATGTAGGTTTCAGTTATGATATCTTTGGAGTTTTAAACCGATACATATTTCCGAATCAATTTTTCAAATTCCTTACGCTCTTTGCTCTTTCCTTACGAAATTGAATTTTTAATTTTGCCATTTGTTTAGTGTTCATTTAAATGGGGTATCGATTACTCACCTAAGTAATTATGCAGCAAGGTATGTTAGAAACATTGCAAAATACCTATAGATAAAAACATATTTGAACTATGAGGATTAATTTGTTAGGTAGCAGAGATTACCTACGGCGGAGTGAGGCTGCGAACAAAACATCAATCTCTCCGCCTCCCGCTGTTCCGAGTTCATTCCGAGTTCCGGCATAAGCCGCCGCCGCCGCCGCCACCCTGGATATCCGGGCATTTGCAAGTCAATAGCCCAATGTTCTGCGGCGGGAGGGCCATAACCTTTGTCCCGGGATTACTTTGATAGACGACACTTGACACGGCAAAGCGCACTTCATATTTTATGAACGTTTCTCTGTATTTTCGGGACAATCATGCTTTTAATTGCGAGATGGGTTGCGCCTTTTTTGAGATGCTTTTTATCGTTGCATTGCATAGAGCCTGACTCAACTTTGTTGAGAACTTCACATTTATTTTTTGTCCGTTTATCAATTTTTCAAATCAGTAGGCACGTTGGCTTTTTATGGTACATAATCATCAAAGCCATGAATCATACAAGAAGTAAGAACATTATCGTGAAGTGTAGTTGTCTCACCTGTGGTCGCGGGCGGCACGTGGCGGCGGCTCCGGACCGGATTCCTCGCTTTCACACAGTTAGCGCGTGGAGCTGCAGCCTCTGAATCACGGCGCAGGAATGCGGACCATCTCGCCGCCGTCGGCTCCCGCACCGTGGGAACTCTACCAATCTACATACCTAACGGTTGAGATTCTTCATCAAATGTTGTACCTCGTGACCATATAGGTACTGATAGCTTGATAAAAGGCGTAGGTCCTAGGTCGTGGGCGGCTCAGTTATTTTCCTAGGAAATCAAAAACCATTTTCGTTATAATTTTATCTAAGTATATTCACGAAATAGTTACTACTTTTTTTAATTAACAGATTCATTGTAACAAAGTAAATAGATTAATAAATCATTTTTAATCGGTCAAAAAACCATTCTCTCAAGAATATACATGAGAGTAAGTACCTAACTATTTACGGTCACGCTATAAAGCTTTTAGACCGGCCTAGCCCTACCATAGTCATTACCACACATGAACCACGCTTGTCTGCAACCACCACTTAGACAATTAGGACCGCTGTTTAAATAAATACAGCTGCCGAACCTCTTGTTGTAAAAGATGCTCTTACTGCCTACACACTGGGTTCGGTTTGGTTAGGTCGGGTCTGTGAACCGATGGAGGGCATAGTAGGTGCTAGGTGTAGATGACGATGTGTGCTCCAGCGAAGCCGAGTTCCGACTGAGCCCCGGGAACAGGCGGGGCTCCGCCGGTGCCGCCCAGCCACCGACCCGCCCGCGGCCCGCCTGGGGACCGCCTTCTCGCGAACAACTGGCTCGAGTCACAAGAACTGACTTTTACTTGAAAACGCCATTACCAAATTACCTCATAAGCTTTTTACTTACACGTTCGCTAATTGTTCTGTTGAAATTTTTACAGATGCAAATCCATCAAACGTGGTTTTGTAAATTTTTGACAAGTAATTTTAGTAAAGAATTCAGTGCAATAGTGGTTAAGAATTTTTCTAGGAGCGAAACTAACCGTAGAGATTTTAGCAACATGTACATAAGAGCACGGTTGTTTTAATAAAATAGCCGAAAAACCTACCAAAATAAAGAAAAACCTATTGTAACATTGCACTGCAGTGCAGTAAAAAAACGCAACGTCATTGCGCTCGCTCGGAATAATTCGCACCTTTCGTAGCTCTCGTAGAGGGTGCTACGAGAAAGTTTGAGCTTGAAAAAAAAATCCCAAAACTTGTGGAAATCGAATTTTCTGTTCTGAATCCGAAGTTGCATGAGCTTATAAAGTAAAGTCGCATGCCTGTGTCGTAAATATCTGCCAAGCTCTCACTCCTTGGGCCGACGCCGCCGACGCACAGTTCTGAGAAGCGTCGCTTGCGGTCGCAACTGGCAATTTATATCTGTTGCGTGGCTTCCATTACTTGCCGCCGCCGTCGACTAGACAGCTTATATAGATAGACAGATCAAGGATAGAGGGAAATTCAACATAACTCCTGGTGATTTCAAATTTAGAAACAAAGAATTTCGCCTTTTTAGAACCGCCTTCTTATCAAAATTTTCGCGTGACCTGGAACTGGGCCTAGACTTTTTCTAACTTGAGATGAGATGTGTGTGTGTGTCGTTGATTTTATGGTGTAAACGCTGAAATCTAACTTTCAAAGGCTCTTATTCTAGCCACTAACGAAAGATATTTTTGTTCTATAGAAATATAACTACGAGTTAAAGCACTTTACCTATTGTGTGTGGGTCAAAATTTACGACAGCTTCATCAACTGCCAACAAAGCTTTAAGGTTATTTGGATCTTGAAAATTAAATAATTTGGAACTATAGTTACCTACACATATGTATATGTATACACCTCATGGCTCATATATAAATTGTAGGTGAGCGTCTATTAAAATGTGTCCCTATTCAACAAAGGTGGTACCGAAGCGAATCGTAAATTGGATCGCGATTTCTGTTAAACGTTGTTATTTGTAGTTAAGTGGTCGTTTCACAAATTCGACGGTTAAAAGCTTTTGGGAAATACCCTTATCAAATAGATGAAATATTGTGAATAATATCCCTTTATTGACTCTGACTTGGCAATTAAGTACCTACCTAGAGTTTCATTTTGAATTCCGAGATATCCATAAAGATTCTAATAAAGTAGATGGTTAAGGAAGTCCAGTATCTCGCGATAGATTAAACTAAGTTAGCTCAAATCGGACTACGAAGACATTATGTTGATTTCCAATAGATATTATTAAAAGTGATCACTGATCACAGACGAAGGGTAAACTGTGTTGTCTGTTTGTTTATACTATTACCACTTCATGAATACAGTATTTATTAGAGTCGTGTGCCGAGCGAGGCGAGGGCGAGGGCGGAGGGCGCGATATTGGCGACCCGCGGCGCTCCTGCATTATGCATGCGGTAATGCGGGTATCATGATTATTGCAGATGCTTCTTATTACTTACATTTAAATTACATGAAAATACTTTAATTACATTAGTACAATTTAAACTTTCGCGATCTTTAGACACTTTAATTACATGTTTTGTTTATTCATACACAATAACTCAGAGTAGAGCAACATCGAGTTTCGTATGTAATCCAGAAGATATGAGTATAAATTAACTGAACATTGATTAATATGTGGTGCGGCTATCAATCAAGACAAGACTCATTCTCTTTTCTGAACAAGCCCTCTCTGTCGTCAAGCGTATAGAAACTGTGTAAAGTGTGTAAGCTCTTTTTGGTGCATAATGAAATAAGGTTTACCTACTTAGATCGACAGGAGTTAAGGACCTTCTCTTTTAGCAATAGGTAATCAAAAGAATCCTTTGATCTTTTGTTGGGGTACATTATCTAAACAAAGTTATATAGTAATTTGAATTTAAAATAAAGAATCTGAGTTTGCTGTAAACCAGTAACCCAAATACAAATTATTATTGCATAAAGATTACTCAAATAAAATGTTAAGAGGGAAGCAAGCATAATAAAATATGCTATTAAGTGAAAATGTTCGTACGAGTATCTAAATAATATGTTCATAACATAGTTAGTGGAGTATTCGTGGCGCTTTTGATATGAATCTCACGGTTTGATATCTGAGTGATTGAATATGATAATGTGTTGGGACTTGGGATCCGCCCCCGCCCCCGGCGAGACGGGCGCAGGGCGCAGGGCGCAGGGCGGGGGTCGCTTCCGCTGCCACTCGACCTCTTCCGGTCTCACATCCGCCCGCATATCCGGATTAACTATTGTCTTATAAAACTACTATAAAATATTGCTTTTAGTTAATAAATAAGTAACAGCTCTACTCATACTACATCGTCCTTGGTAATTAGTAACTTATCAAAGTAAATCTTCAGAGATTTTTGGTATTTTTTTTTCTTTTTTTAACACTGTGTATATGATGTGAACTTGTGGTGTATTATTGGTATTGTTGGAAGTGAATACGAGCACAGTAAATAAGTGTTATAATGACGATGTGAGCGGCGGCCGGCGGCGGCGTAATGTTGTGGTTGAGTCCGACGGAACACAGGCGCATACAACATTTCTACCACGGTTTGTAATTCTGCGCTTGTAAATGCTATAACACTATAATAATTTATACTATCTAAATAATTAGGTAGTCACATGATACCACTAAATAATGTCAGAAAGATTTTTGTGATATTTTCATAGAATATCCTGTAAATATCCCGTTTCAAGTGTTAAATAATGATCAAAACCATAATAATGTTGCCATAGGTACCCGACGAGCCTCGTACCCGCAGCATACAGTTCAGCATAGACAAAATAGAACGTATATTCTTATTTGTACGTACGTATATATACGTAATGTTCCTATTCGTGTATGGTATCAAATACATTGAATGCTACACGGCTAGGCGAGTACCCTGCTTACAGTTGTTATCGTTGCAGATGGGTACGCGGCGCTGAGCGGGTGTGGGCGCACTGCTGGCGGACAGGTGCAGCTGTGGCAGTTCCTGCTGGAGGAGCTGGCGGCCGGCGCGCCCGGCATCTGCTGGGAGGTGAGACCACACACTTATCCAGCCCAACCTACTATTAAAAGAAATACTATAATAAGACATGGCAAATGTTACGTAGGGACGTTACATTTGTCATTTCTTATGCATTTTGATATAATAAACGTGTTACAGGAATATCTAATGTTAGGAAAATAATATGATTTCAGTACGCAATTAAGTCCCGTTAATATATAAAAATGTGTTACAGGAATTCCTAATACCTAATCGCACACAAATTTTTTTGGGTTACTATCGGGACACCTAGAAAGCAACATTTTTTCAGTGCGTTGCAATCAGGTTTAAATTTAAAACTGTTTCGTGAGCCAAGTACAATACCTTAGTAATGTCATATCATAACATAACTAAAAATATTTTAACGATGTTGTATTGCCAAGCACCCTTATTATTGTTCTTGTAGCCAGTAGGTTATAAGCTTAACATCTACCTATTTCACAAATCTATCTCGTTCGAATTGACGCATCTTAACGCAAAAGCATAAAAGTTTCAATATTTTCAATACAAAAGACATAAACGCGTTAGTGCTACGCCGCTACGAAGGTGGACAAATCACATGCCACAATTAATTTAATTTTGATATTCTTTGTTTTTACGTGTTTCAACTCAGTTAATCTCATATTATGCACTGTTAATCACTCAACTTTGGCATAGGTAAGGTACTAAAAATATCTAAATTTGTTTCCATACGGTGTTAGCAACGATGTCAAGTTTAAAACGGTTATTATTTGGGCTCCGGGATTCTAGCGGCCTTGCTGAACATGTTTGTTCTCGTTGTTCCAACCCAGGGTCCCCCTGGCGACGGCGAGTTCCGTCTGTCGGACCCGGACGAGGTGGCGCGCCGCTGGGGCCGGCGCAAGCAGAAGCCCAACATGAACTACGACAAGCTGTCGCGAGCGCTGCGATACTACTACGACAAGAATATCATGAGCAAGGTAACATAACACCACACACACAATACAGGGAACAATTAATTTTAATAGTTATATTAATAATTTACTGCCCGTGGTCCGGATTTTAATATTAAAATTATAGTCCTTTGCGTTACTTAGGTGAACCCACAGGTTAAGTTAACCTCAGGGGCAGGCTGTGTGTCGAATCTTAGGGCCCTGTCATAAAAATGTGAAGTGAGCGGTATTGTGACAGAGATAAGCTTGTAAGTTTAGATGTTGAAAATAGTAAATCAGTAGCTAGGTATTTCACTTCTATCCAATTTCAAAAAATCAATATGAAAATGAAGGCTGATGATGTTTGAATTGTGAACAATGTAAATTTAACAACCGCTCCGACGCGTGTCGGGTCGGATAATGTTCAGCAACACAGCACAGCTACTGTTCTGCCGCGTTATCGCATACAATACTCGTCATATGGTTAGATACTATATCGGTCAACTCTCACAAATCGCTAAAAAACTAGATAGTCTTTACGTGATTCACGAAAAATAATAGGAACTCAAATAATCACATGATAGTAATTTGATTCTTGATATAAATTCGAAGGATTAGTAGATTATCATCCTTTAATTTATTATCACATAATCTATAGAAACATAAAAAAACTCTAAATTATTGGAATCAACACAGATTACATAAGGTAGAAACTACCTGCCATCAGTAACTATTTCTTAAAATTAATTGTATATATGCACAAGATAGGGAGGGTTGGCACAAGCGAAAGAGGCCTATGCCCAGCAGTGGGATGAGACGGGCTGTACATGTTGATGATGATGATGTAGGTAAGTCCAATAATTATGATTATAAAATTTGGTAATTAGGTCATGATGCCACACCTGTGCAGACGAAAAACGCTGTCTCCTTATAGCCTGTAAGCCTTTATTTATGTTACTTATTATGTTCGTCTATGCTGTGTTTTCAAAATAAAGTAATTTACTATTCATGATCTGTATACGAGTATCTTATATTGTACCTAAGTATATTCTATGGTTCAGCCAAATCCGTTCTGTAGCTTTTGCGTAAATTAATAACAACATTCATCCGTCCTCACAAAGCAAATGGATCACTGACAAAAAGATTTTTGCCTGATTATTTTCTTGTCGTATTCGCGTTGGAAGACGAGCAGAACCACCTGCTTTTCAGACGTTTCAAAGTAACCCTAGTAGAGGTCCTACTGAATAAAGAAACTAAGCGGAGGTTCCCCCAGGTGCACGGCAAGCGGTACGCGTACCGGTTCAGCTGGGCGGGGCTGACGGCGGCGTGCCAGGCCCAGGCGCCCGACGCGCCGCCCTACTGGCACTACCTGGCGCCCCCCGCACCCGCCGCCCCGCACCCGCCCCCTCCAGGGCCCCACCAGCCCTCCACCACGCACAATGCTGATGTGTAGTGAGACCAAGACAATTTAGGAGCTGAGGAAGCAGCATGGCACATTCTTCGTGGCTTCAAGTGATCTAAGTGCTAAGTTCGTACGATGTAACTAATTATTGTGAGGGTGATTGTGTTGTGTAAGTATAACAATTTAGTTTTGAGTTGAACCTTTGTGGCTGCGCTCAAAACATTTCACATTTAAAGTAAACTACGAAAATTGGCATTAGCTGTTTTCGTTTCTAATCGTTTTTAGTGTTAGCTGTTTTCTACATGATTCTTTATAATGTATTTCCTTCTTCCAAATTAAAAAGGGATCAGCTAGTCCTGCACTAAAAACGTGAACCAAGATAAACTTGCAAGCTCGTTAACATTGGTAGGTAGGTTCCTAAATGAACATTCACACAATTAAGCGAGGCCGCAAAAATCGCCGGATATATCGATTGTAGATTTGACTGAGTCATGCTGACCGACTGCCTTGACTTTCTATCCGAAGGTCATGGTGGGTTTATCGAGACAAAAATCGCAATGCACCAATGTTCCTTCCTTTCCTGTGTCCGTTTATTTTTAGTCTCACTCATATTATGTAGATAGATGTATCCATCGTCATTTCTTTCAGAAAAAGAGAATATCTACTTATTATAATTTTAACAATTAAAACAATTCAACTGAGTACTAACTTCTTATTATTAGGTTTAATTCTATAAGGCTATTCATTAGATTTTTGCATTTATTTTAATCTTTACATTGATTTTGTTATTTTCTTATGCAGCTGCGTAGAGCCTAGCTCTAACTTTTTGGTTGTTATTTTGTTTGTAATACCTACATCTGTTTTTGAGATTTACTAAGTTAATTATAGTTAGTGTATAGTTTATACATCACAAATTTGTAGTTTTTGTAGTTTATAAATTGCCAACGAGTGCCGGTGAAAAGTTATCCATCTTTAGGGACTTACTAGATTTTTCGCAACACATTTTAGCGTTAATATTTTAATATATTTGCCCGTGATTACTTGTATAAGTAATACCTAGTTATTATTATTTTTGCTGCGAGATAAAATAACTTTAGAGATATTATATTATTAGTTAAACACATAGAAATATGTGAAGTGCATTTGACATAACTTTACACTCATTTTAAGATAGAGCCATAACATTATTTGCTAAGAAGTTTTATTACTACCTCACCCATGTCTTACTTTTACATTGTATGAAATGAAATGAAATTTATTTATATAGTAGCTTGAATAAGTAACATGTACAATTATATATACTTACTTTTATTTTTACAGAGCTGTACATTACCTACTTAGATATATTCTACTTCTTATCACCATTAATTTCGTAGGTTTAAAAAACCCTTTCTTCCTATTAAAGTTCCTTATACAAACTATCAAGTTCGTTTCATTATGTCTAATTTTGCCAACGATAGTCTGCTGTGGGAGATAAAGCGATTAAAGTAGGTATTTGTGCAATAAACTGTAAAAATAGGAAAGCTGTGGCAGCGCCCTTGCGGGGCGGATGCCGCGCCGATAGTGCCCACGCTAGCGCCTGCCAGGGATGCACAACATTTCATTTATTGTAATATTGTGATATATGATCTGCAGCGTCAATCAATAATTATTAAGAAGTCAATTGCTGAAGTATTGCTGTATGCTGAAGATTATAATACGCCTCTACGTAAGGTCTACGGCGCGCGTAGAGCCGTAGACCCATTGATGCGACCCAAGAACTCTGTACTTTATCGGTTTTCTAATTTTATGAAGTAAAGTCCGAAGCCTCACTCGCTTGGCACCTGGCACCTCTTCTTCTCGACCCACTAAGTTAAGTTTTTAGTTAAGTACTAACCTTACCTTAGACATGTCATCTTTTAGGATTTTAAATAGACCTGAATGTGTCTACTGCTCACTAGAATTGTAGTCGTAAATATTTATTCTTCGTAAGCGCTTTCAATGTGTGACGATATTAATATCACATTGAGAAGAGCCAAATGTTGGTGGCGTCTGCGCGATGCTGGTGCTCCGGAAGGCACGCGCGGCAATCGGCTGCAAGATGGCGTCCCGAGCGGCGGCTCTGCTGGCCACTCTCTTCCTTTGTTATTTTGGTGAGTCTGTCTGTCTGTACTTCCAGATTTACATGGCAAATAAGTCATCGGGTTTCTCAAATAATACATAATCTATTAATAATTTTTTTCTAATGTTACCGTTTTCATATTAGAGCTCTCGAACTGTGAATCTTTCTCCTTCATGGTGTCAAGTGGATAATGACATCCGGTAGCAAAGAAATCCATCATGCCCTGGTGTAAATGTAATGAAAGAGCAAGTTTCTTGGAGTGTTTGCTCAGGGAAGATAAGTTTCTATGGACGAAAGTTTTGTGGAATCCGACTAAATGTGTATTGTTCAGAGGCGAGCGTGTCGGAGTTCTCGAGCGCGGCGCTGTCGACTCACGTGGACACTCTGCTGGCGGAGTACGACCGCGAGGCGCCGCCCGCCGCGCGCCTCTCCGTCGCGCTCGCGCTCGACGTGCGCCACGCCGCGCTCGACGACGCCAGCGCCACCATGCACCTGCTCGCCGACCTCAAGATGGTAAGCTGCTATGCTTCAGGCGCTAGGCCCACTCTATCGCGATAACGTCTCAGCGTTTCGTCAGGTGTAGGCAGTCGCATCCTGTCTCTGTTTAAATAATCCAGTAAGGATGTAAAGAGCCAAGTTCTATGTCTGCAGAGCTGGGTGGACAGCCGGCTGGCGTGGAACGCGTCGCAGTGGGAGGGCGACAGCGTGCTGCTGACGGCGGAGCGGCTGTGGACGCCGGACGTGTCGCTGACGGGCGGCGGCGCCGGGCGCGCGGCGGAGGGCGGCGGCGCCGGCGCCGGGCTGCGCGCGCGGCTCGCGGCGGACGGCGCCGTGGCGCTCGTGCGCCGCCTCGACCTGGCCGTGCCGGTGCGCCTGCAGCTGGCGCGCTGGCCCACCGACACGCAGCAGGCGGACTTCAAGTTCGCCTCTCGCGCGCACGAGGAGGACGAGATCGAACTCCTCATCGACGATTACAAGGTGACTCGCGCTTTAAATTTCGTTTCGACGAAAACGATGTGAGACTTCGCGTAAAATTACAGACTGGCTCGATGCCAGCGAAGGGCCGTCCGCTGTATCATGTGGATTCTGTAACTGCAGGGGTCGGTGGTGGTGGAGTGCGGCGCGTGGGAGGTGGAGAGCGTGTCGGGCGCGGCGGTGAGTTGGCGGCGCGCGGAGGGCGGGGAGCGGCGCGGCGCGGCGTGGTCGGTGCGCGCGCGACGACGCGGCGCGGCGGCGGCGCGCGCGCACTCCGCCGTGCTGGCCGCCTGTCTCCTGCTGCTGGCCGCCGCCATCTCGCGCCCCTACGCGCAGCGCACGCCGCTCGCGCTCGCCGCCACGCTCATCTCCGCTCTGTGGTGAGTCTTTTGGGAGCGACCTTTTAAAATCCAGATGCGAAACGTACAGTCCACGACTCTCCGGTCGTTTCAGGCTGATGGCGGTGACGTTCTCCCTGCCGAGTGCGGCGACGACGCCGGTGGTGGTGTCGCTGATGTGCTGCGTGTGCGCGCTGGGCGCGGGCGGCGGCGCGGGCGCGGCGCTGGCGGGCCGGCTGGCGCGTCGCTCGGCGCCGCCGCCCGCCGCGCTCAGGACCCTGCTCTCCAAGCTCTCGCACATACACGCCATCACGCCTGATCCGGTGAGTATCCGGATACCTCCCGAGCGACCTTCATCTTATTATGGCTAGCGTCCACTAGGCGGATCGGGCCGGGCCGCATCGCAACGCAAAAATACGCCTGCCTATGTTTTGTATGAAATATCGTTTATTAGCGACGGGCCGGAGCGCGGCGGGCCGCAACGCATTGGCGCATCGCTTCGCAGGCGGATTTCTGTCGGCGGTGCGCTGCGACCCGCCCCGTTCCGCCTAGTCGACGCAGGCAGACGGATGTGACGGATGTGAGCGCACGTGCCGTCCAAGCACGAAAACACGTCTGAAGGTCAAATCCGCTTAGGCGGTCCGCCGCGCCCCGTACAGATGGACGCAGTGAGCATCGCAGAACTGCGGCCCGTTGCGATGCGGCCCGGCCCGATCCGTCCCTAATGGACGCCAGCCTTTATATCGAGGCACGGCGAGATCACACTTTCATCATCATAATTGGCCTAAATTCATCTACAAGAGAGTTTATGCAGAATCCGATTCGTTGGTTCGGCTCTTACGTAGATGGCCAGTAAGGCCGATACGGGAGGGACAGCTGACCCTGAGATAGAGGAATGGTGCTGATTTTTTTATTTTTTTTTGAGTTATAATTCAGCTGTAACGTGACTGTTGCAGGAGTGCCTGTCTTCGACGCGCAGCGGCGCGTGGGCGGCGGCGGCGACGCTGCTGGACACGCTGCTGGCCGCGCTGCTGCTGCTCGCGCTGGTCGTCATCCTCGTCGTCTACATAGCGGCCTAGCCACATTCAACGCACTTGTACATATCTCCAAGACAAAGTTATAGTATTACAAAATAGTGTTTTCATTTTGCAAACGATACCTCTCTGCTCAGCGCTCGATGCTCTGCCGCTGCGTAGTCTACACGGCTTTTTAGAAATGAAATATTGAGGAATATACTTAATTATTTGTAGCAAGAAATAAAATCAATCATAAACTCAGGCAAATAATAACATCTTCACTAAACGATTTATACAGCGTCAGGAGGCTATCTTTGCCTACACTAAAAGGGACATGGGAGATCGTTGAGGTGGAATAGGCTTGCCTAGCACCTAAACCATCCTCTCAGCTCAGTCGTCACTATACAGAGGAAAGACAATGGTCAATACGTGTGGGGATGACTAGCCGCGGGTTTCTTACGATGTTTTCCTTCACCGTTTAAAACAAGCATATAAACTTTTCGACACGAAAAGTCCATTGATGCACGGCCGCATTCGATCCCACGACCTTCGGAATGATGCCGGCGCCCCACATGGGCTTATGACTTGGTTCCAACTTTGGCTACGAATAGAATGGCCAATAATTGCAACCAATTTTTATCCAATAACGTTTCAAGATCGATCCTCACATTGGTGTGTTGGATCCAACAGTATAACTTGGAGCCAACATAGCCCATGTGAGGCCCCCGCATGAAAGTCGAAGTGCCAATCCACTGGGCCAACACGGCTTGGAACACAACACTTAAAATGAAACATAGGTTGCAATAACAGTTTCTATAATATCTGATCGATAAAGATAATTAAATACATTCTAAGTAAGATCTACACTACCTACATTACAAACGTTAACTTGCCACTGAAAGTTGAGTCGGCACTATCTAATAAAGCAAAAATTGTGTTAAAACGGCACACCAGCAGCAGTATGGACTAGGCAGGCGTGTGCGCGCACTGGGCGTGGTGTCGTTGTGCGCAGGCGCAGGCGCCGCCGCGCGCCGCCCGCAGCGCCAGCTCCGCGCACAGCAGCACCACCGCCAGGAGACCACCCAGACCCAGAATCTGCACACCATGAACAAAAATTTACGCACAATCTGAGATAATTGTCGACTTCTATAGTTCATCTCAAAACCAACGTAACTAATTTTTAAATTAAGAGACACACACAGTTTATTATGTATGTTTAGTATGTCCCACACCCGTTTATTTGAGGTATGTGACTTCAGACGGTGTGGGTCCTACTAAACACAAATAAACAGTAGTCCCCGGTATAATTGACCTGGAAGGCAGGCAGCACGTCGTAGAATCCGACGCTGAGGAAGCCCGTGGAGCCGGCGTCGCAGCGCGGCCGCGCCGCCAGCCAGCGACGCCGCGCCTGCGACATCAGACCCACCTCGCGCTGCCATCGCAGTCTACCCACAAAACATACAATACGATTACTACTTCGCTACTCACAAACTAATTAGGTACAGTCAGATTCTGAACATTAACTCAAAATAAGATTCGGACTTTATCCAATTTGCCATTCACTTTGATTTTTGGTAGGTCAATGTGTTTGATTCAGCGAACATCTACAAGCTAAAGGTTAGCCATAAAGCTGCTAACAGCATCGCAAGACAATACATCTCCTACTTAAGTATTGAACTTAGAGAAACTTGAGCTGAGAACGGTTGAGAACGCGAACGGACAGATTAACAGTTGAATACTGAAACGTTAACTTATGACATAATTTGATATTTTTATACAGTCTTAAATATTTATTTATCGTTTGAGTAGGTATTCGGGCATGATGAAGGCACCTGGAGGCGAAGAGCTCCCGGTACGGGGAGTGCTTGCGCAGCGGCACGGCCACCATGGGCAGCCGGAAGGCCTGGATCTGCTTCAAGCCGCACTTCTCGCGCTCCGTGAACGTCTTGCTGATGATGTCGTAGCCCGAGCCCTCCTCCACCTACAATTTATACTTGATAGGACACGGTTCTTTGGGAACCTCGAGCGTTTAACTTTATTTTTTATATTATTTTTTCGGTTTACTATTCCTTGTAGTGACGGGAAGGATAAGTGAGTCCTGCCAAGGTTTGGTCAATTTCAAAATAGCGTTGGTGATAACGTCCGTCCGCTAAAAGAACACTAGAACTAGCGTCACTGAGCAACTGAATCAACTTATTCTTCTTCGACATGAGGTACCTGGAAGGCGAAGAGTCCAGTCCTAAGCCGTGCGACCCCCTCCACGACGCTGATGTAGGCGCGCTCGCCGAGCGGCAGCAACTTGCGACGGAACAGGCGCTGTGTGGCCGGCTCGCTGCTCTCCTGCGACACCAACCAATACTAAATACTTTGAAATAGGTACCACTTCTCTTGTGAAACCTAAATAAAATATATAGGTATGCTAGCTGGACTAAATAGATAATAACTGATGTAGAATTTGAAGTGTGAGTTTTGAAATGCTCTGATCAACAATACGGGATTTATGAAAAGTGGAGCGAGGTTAATTACGCAGAGAAGAATTTCAACCTTTTTCATCTGCTGTGCGAGTAGTAGGACCCACTTAGTAAAAACCTTTCAACGAACAACGTGCGTGTGTTTACAATCTGTGTAGCTACAATACTAACGGCGAAGTAGACGCGTTTGTACGTGGTTTCCTGCACGCCGAGCGCCATGGGCGAGTGCGTGAGGTCGTCGATGGTCTGCAGCGCGTCGCTGGGCGTCTGCAGGATGGCCACGATCTTAGCGGAGTAGGCCGTGAACGAGAACAGAGAGGACACTAGCGCGGAGAACATCACCACTCGCACCGACATCACGTCCGGCGTCACGTGCGACCCTGCACCGGAAGTGGAATGGCGCGTTATTATTTATTATAACTTATTCTTAAGATACCTGTGCTAAAAATAAAAGAAAGACCTTGCTGACAAATAGTTCCGATTGCGAAGGAAACAGTCTCAGGTAATGTGAGCACTTGTAGCTGCGGATGCTGCGCCTTGAGCCTCCAGGCCAGCGCCGCCAGCATGGCCGCCGCCGTCGCCAGCACCAGCCCGCACGCCGCCCACACGCCGCGGCTGAACGGCAGCAGGAACACGTTGGATACGGACGACTGCGACGGTTGCCGGAACAGAAACGCGCCTCTGCAACGCAAGACCGTCATCTACCAAGCTCTGTGTAACCTGCACTCAATGCACTTGTTTAAGAGGCAATAGAGTCACCTAGCTTAAAAGACTGTACATTTTTAAGTGATCCTGCATAAATAAACATCATGATCATCATCATCATCTCCCTGCCCTTATCCCACTAGGTGGGGTCGGCACAACACGTTTCTTTCTTCCATTTCCCTCTATCGCTCGTCATCTCAGTACTCACTCCTTTCACACACATATCTGCACACACACAATCCATCCATCTTTTTCATCAATCCTGCATAAATAAACATATTTTTGTTTATTTATTTCTCTAGGTACCTAAGCTCGCAGGTCTCCGAGACGTAGTCCATGACGCGCCAGCGGTCGGCGCGCATGAAGATGGAGGAGACGCCGACCTCCACCTCCCGGCGCTCCAGCATGCCGGCCAGTCCGTCGAACGAGCCGTTCCGCTCCTCACCGTACAGGTCCAGCTGCTTCAAGTTATGACTGAAACCACTCTACTTTCACGGACCTGTATCCAACTTTAGCAGAGTTATTTAAATGAAATACTTACTTACTGTCCTAAGTTAATTATTATAAGTTGACATTTATTGTATAGAAGTAAATTAAATATTTACCCAACCCTCGAGACAGAGAAAGAAGAAGAGAGAAAGGTGTTAGTAAGACAGGCCGTTAGCTATTTATGTAGATACCGATAATTTAAATCCTGAGCAAGTAGCATCATCAAAGGGTAGGTCAGTTTAGGAAATGTGTCAATCTGCCGGCTCGTGAGATCCGTCCAGTCTTTGAAATGTTGCGGTTGCGTTATCTGAAAGAGTCAACATACAAAATAAGACTACCTAGAGGTACTTACCTACCCATTGTCATAAATTTTTTTTTTTTTTTTTTTTTTTTTTTTTTTTAGTTTCTAGGGCATAATAATTTATTACACACTATTAAAATTACAATCTAGCCAATTAGGCTAATGAGCAATTTGATTTTAACTTAATTTTATAAAGTTGCTTATTGTTAAGAATGTGCTCAATAGCACGTTTCTTACTGTCTCTATTTAAGGGGAAGACACTTTGTTCTTGTGTTCTTTATATTATGTTTGTAGCACTTATTCACTAACACTTTCATATAACTTTACACTACACTAACTCAAATGGTTTAGTCCGTTTAAGTCTTCTTACTAAGTCTGTCATAAATAATAAGGTTATTATTAAAAGATATTAACACTTACAACAGTAGCCGATTTCAAGAAAACATTCCTAAGATTCCGTCTTCTTGTGACAGTCGAAGGCAGTCCGTTCCACATCATCTTCATATCTTCCGAGCTGTCATTTCTCGTCAACTCTAATGGAGTTACGATGAAGGGCTCGTTCACCTTCACCCTGTATAATTCTACAGCTGCATCGGTCGAGGACCAGGTCACATCGGCGTCGGGAAGAATATCCACGGTACCAAGAAATTCTTCTAAATACGATACGTTCAGAGAAGAGTCGTGGAGGAACAGCCATGTGTAGCGGTGGGAAAACGCACGGGATTTTGAAGCCTAAGCGCAAACATTTTTTCATATTAGTAGGTTGATTATAAGTTTAAGTTGAGGAATCGACCATTGACGTGTTCATTTGATACCTTACTAAGAACATCTGTAACATTAGGACAACTGGTATCCAGCAGCACCCCTTCGCGATGCACTCCATTCGCCAGCAGCTCAGGCGCCTGCAGGAAGTCAGCGTACACCTTAATTCTTAGATGGCCAGCGCACTCGCGGTCGGCGCAAGCGACTGCCTCTCTGACCAGCTTTCTCGTTGAGCCCGTGAGATGTGCACACGCAATGTTACTGATGTTTTCTCCAAATTGCTAATCATTTTATTCTTGCTACTAGATAAAGTCTGCAAACCTGGAGGCCAGCAAATAAATGCAGTCATCATTGATATCTGCTTAGCTATAAAGAACGATGTTATAAAACTGAAGAGCTCCATTTTCAAAGTTGTTTGCTTCGTTGCCGGAAGCGACGATGTGACTGCGTCGCGCTGGACATAATCTATTCTACGCCAGTGATTACGGTAAGTAGTCGGAATACTGAGCCCATGTTTGTGAATCAATCGTGACAAATGGCGAATAGTGGAGTTTGATTGGCAAGTAATTGGTTTGCTAAGTAGTTAGAAGCATTTCTAAGTAGAGTCGTTGGTAGTTGCAGAAGGCATTCATGTAGACACTTAACTTCAATTTTAAAATGTGCTTCAAATCTGATTCACTGCACTGCATAAACTAAAATAATTATAATTAGGGTGTATACTTACATTACCTACCTATATACCTGATCATAACATTACGGGCTCTCCTGCAAAACTAGGTTGAAAGAGTTTGTCTACTAGGTAGTTAGACCTGAACATAAATCTTTGGTGTAGGTGTTACCTACAGGATGTTCATACGTAGACCATTTTGTCAAATGAATGTGAGGTATCTAGCTAGTGAATTAGATAATGGACAACAAACTCGCGCACTTGTCGTTATCGGTTAGATTGGATCGCGGGCTAGGTAGGGACTCCACTTGACCGGTTAATTGATGTTCTATTCTATTGGACTACTTTATTAATAGCTTACACTAGGTAAGTAAGAATTCGCTAAAAAACATTTGCAAATATTATCCTACACTTTTTGCACTTACCTAAACAAAACTTCAATTTGAAACCTGCTTCTTAAATCTGATTAATAAACTAAAATAATTTTAATTAGGGTGTATTACTCACCTACCTATTTACCTAATCATTTCAATAATAATATTTTTGAAAACATCAACGCTTCCTAAACAAAAAAATCTATGTCTGTCTATAGATATTTCTAGATTAAAACAAATTAAAAACTTTTAATAAATTATTTAATTTCCTTAACAATCTTAATTTCTAAGTACATTAATACTAAGTAATTCAGTCACCATTTGTATCTGCGTGTCGCTTCATAAATAAATTGATCTAGCTGCATCAGCTAAATACTTGTAACATCATTATTTAGGTACATAGTTATAGATATCACTACGGTTATTTTTTATTACATAGCTGAGCTTCCTTCAGCTCTCACTTGGGAATTTATATTTTGGTAAGTATGAATGTAAGTAGGTATGTATCTACAGATTTCACAGCACCACAAGGAACACATTAAATCTAGCTGCCGAGTTCAAACGGTCAACAGATGTCGGTCAAACTTAGTAGTTTCTATAATTATCATAAACGAGACTTCATTGTGTATAATTTGAAAAATATTTTTTCGACGTTTTGGATAACATTATTAAGTCACCGTGTCTTGGTGATAATTTGAAATGTGAAATTGTCTATTTCATAGGTAACATGACGTATTCTTAACTATCATTATCACAAACTAACTCGCCTAATAAGTACTTGATAAATTCATTTTCAAAACAGGTACATTTTGACAAAGCAATGTAGCGAGGTTGATTCTATATAACCGTTTTCTAAAGTCTCTAGTTACATTTATTCTCAAAACGGATCGTCCCACTAGTGTGTTGTAGGACGACCCAACCGTAGTAGTCGAAGGTGGAAAAAATATGGTCTTCGTCAGATTATGTCAAATTATTCACCTTGTTTTCCGCAGATCTCACACTGGTATAAGAATTTAACAGTTGATTATTTTAAAAACAGCTCATGTTGAGCATGAGGTCTCAGAGACCCCAGACCCCATTAAATTAATACTCTTCAACACGTAGCGTACTCTTCAGCACATCGATTAACGGGGAGAATCGCAACAGTCCGACGACATCGTCAGCACGGGCCGCTCTCAATCGACCACTCCGACAGTTCCGGTCCGTCGGAGTGGTCGCAGGTTCTAGTCCACGAGCAGGAGCGCGGTGAGGTTGGAGGGCGCGAGCGGGGAGGGGGAGGGGGAGGGGGAGGGGCAGGTGGCGGGCTGCGTGAACAGCTGCGTGTGGTTCACCAGCACGTAGAAGAGCGCGGAGCCGACGGCCGAGCCGAGCTGTGTGGACACCCCCGCCGCCCGCATGCCCCGCGCGCCCCCGCCCCGCGCCCACCCGTACAGCCACATGCGGGCGTACGAGAGCGTCGCCGCCGCGCCCACCCACGTCAGCACCACCAGCGCCGCGCCCCCGCCCGTGCCCACCAGCGGCGGCGCCGGGCTCAGCAGCGCCGTCGCCAGGATGTAGCCCAGCAGCGGCAGCGACGTCGACAGCAGCGCGCCCAGCCTCGCGGTGCGCAGCGGGGCCAGCCACACGCCCGCCAGGCACGCCAGCGGGTTGGCGAGCGCGCTCAGCGTCACCGCCAGGTGGTACGTGTTGGTGCCGTACGGCATGCACGAGTACGACTGCACCGAGGGCAGCATGCCGTTCAGCACCGCGTTCAGCGCGCCCAGCAGCGTCAGCGCGCTCAGCCAGCGGGCGGAGGCGAGCGAGGCGCGCGGCGCACCCGCCTCCTCCTCCTTGCCGGCGGCGGCGGGCGCGACGCGCTCCGACGCGAAGGCGCGCAGCGAGTCCAGCAGCACGAAGCTGACGAGGCTGAGGGCGGACAGGCCGCCGAGCGCCAGCAGGAAGGCGTCGATGCCGAACCGCGGCGGCGGGTAGTGCGCCTCCAGCGCGCCCCCGCCCCCCGCGCCCGGCAGGCACTCGGGCTCCCCGCCGACGCCCTGCAGGAGCGCCAGCAGCGCCGGCAGCAGCCCGCTGAGCCCCTCGCCCACCAGGTAGGTGGCGAGGTACACCTCGCGGTAGTGCCGCAGGTGCGGGTAGAACAGCACCGAGCTGGTGCAGCCGACGAGCGCGGCGCAGAAGGTGAGCGCGAGGAAGGCGACGGAGCGCTCGGTGCCGCCGACGACCGCGGTGCGCTCGTACAGGAAGGCGTTGAGCGCGAGCGCGAGCGTGCCCACCGCCAGCAGGGAGGTGATGAAGGGCGCGTCGCGCGCGCGCGGGAACACGCGCCGCAGCGCCGCGTACAGCAGGATGCCGCAGTTGGCTAGCTGCACGGCGACCGCCATGGAGGAGGGCAGCCGCCAGCCCTCGGGCAGCCGCTCCACCAGCAGCGGGAGCTGCATGTACAGACCGTTGACGCCGAGCCACGTGCCGAGCCCCCAGCACGCCATCAGCACGTCGAGCGCGACGCGCCGCCGCGACCCGACCATGTCGGGGCCGGCGCTGCTACGCCTGAGGCACGGGGACACCTCCTTATCCTCTTCGGACCTGCGACACGGACGCCTATTATTTATATGGGTCGAGTCGGACCCCCTCGGATGTGTGGAACGAGCCTGGCTACCTACGACGCGGTGCCTGTTATACTGAAAGAAAGTGATTCCGACGCGCTAGCCGCGATACGAACGGATGTTTCGAAGATAACAGGTGATAGGTATTAATTGAGTTATTGTAATAACATTGCCCTGATCGAATTGCACCGGCAAGAATAGAAAACGCGAAATTGAAGTTTTCTTTACTATTGTTTATTTTGTGATTTCATATCAAATGTAATGCGCGAAAAAAACTTAGATCGCCGGCGCCGATTAAGTAGGTAAACATAATAATAAGAACGTAAGAAAACGTATTTATGATTCTTATTTCTTACCATATTTGGCAGAGCCTAACTTTTTGCTTATTAGTGTGTTTTCCGTATTTTTCGTTGCGAAGTGAACCGATACAAAATATTGGACTACCGATAAATTATGGCACGTAATATTGATTATTAATGTGATAAAATCCTTGAACGTGTGTTCTTTAAACAAGCAACTGATTAAATACTTGTGACAAGTATATCATTGTTATTTAAATCCGGGGAGATTTTGCGACTTCTCAGCTACATCAGTCTCAAACATTTTAATGATTAAGATCAGTAGGAAACAAGATTTAAAGAAGATATGTTATTATTCAAATTTAACAATTTGATATTCATATATTTATCGATTTAACCTTATGAAGATTGTTTAACACAAATTAAGAATATAAAATGTATAAATTTTGTAAAAAAAATCGACCATTGAGGCAAGGAGTATGGCTTTGAGATAACAAACACATTCTAATACAGAAGTTAAATATTTAGTGATAACATTAAGCACTATGACCCCATTTCACGACATAAAACTGAATGACACAAAATTAAGAGGACCCATTATATGCATTCAGAAGACGCTGCCGATGGTTCCAGCTTTTAAAGTCATTAAACCATGATAGAGACCTTTAGGCGGCCTAAAACTTCCGTCACCAGAGTTAGCCATGAGCATCTAATACTATAATCTCCGATTTCTACATAAATTTTAAGTATTATTAATTCCTATAAAATGATCAAACCAGGCCATCTAGATCGAAATAAAAGCGGGATAGTGACTCAAATTAATAAGCATGAAAGAAGGAAGCCACGCGATATAGGTATGAGTTTATAGGTACACGAGACATTTTATTGATGTGAATCATATTACGAACGAACTAATTAACTTAGAGAAATGTTCAGGCTTCTGAACAAAATTCAAAACTTACTCAGAAATATTGAGTGATAAATAAATACACGAATGGTAGGCAGGTAGTTAATTATAACAATATACACGACTATATTTTTGAAAATATAACAGGTACTTCAAAATATCAATAGTTTCACGGTCTTACCAAATATTAAGGCGGTTACTTTTAGACAAACAAAAATATCGAAAAACCAATAGGCCTTATGCCATCTTAGACATTTTGATAAATTGCAAGCATATACCTATACCGAATTGACTATCTACTCGATTAAGCAACAACGGACTCATGAGCAACTCAATACCGTATGTATTCGAAAAACAGAAAAATAAAAAGTAATATATTTACATTCTGAGCACGCTGATATAATTTCCGCTGTTCTGCAAATGATTGAAGATGAGATGCGTGCAGGCGGGCCCTCGCCGGCGGAGTGCTCGCGAGCAGACAACCAAATTGTTGCTATCAGAAAATAAACAACGACTTATACATTACGAGGAGAACGAGCAAACTGGCCGACGACATACAAACATAATGTTCTTTTGCTTTTTGAAACAGAAACCATTCATTGGCTGCAGTCGGAATTACACGTAGCAAATGAAAATTAGTCACTACTAATTTTGTAAAACCAGTAAATTCGAGCATGGAATGTATAGCAAGGCATGAAACCGGTCTATTGTTCAATTGAGTCACGTCGTTGCATCAAGATAAGTTGTAGGCTAATATGCAACATTTTTTTTGTTTTCTAAGGTTCTCACTTACCGGCATCGTAGATGTCGGTAACAAAACTGCCAGGCTCAAATGGGACTGGGCGGGCCACGTAAGCCGAATGCAAACAGATAGGTGGGCCCACATATCAACATCGTGGGTTCCAGATGGAAGGCGGCGTCGGGGTCGGCCGAGAAAGCGTTGGCGGGACGATCTCGTCACCTTCGACGAGGAATGGTGGGAATCCGCCAGGGATCGAGATGGTTGGAGAAGTTTGGGGGAGACCTTTGCCCAGCAGTGGGACGAAATAGGTTAATAAAAAAAAAAAAAAAAAAAAAAAAAAAAAAGGTTCTTCAATGATCTCGCTTCTCAAGCAGCCAAGAGAGTCCGTCCTTTCGATCTTTACTCGGCCATGTTAAGTTATGTTAAGAATTTATAACAAGTTTGTTTCTTAAAGGTGTCATGTAAATTATTCTTATTACCTACATCAATTCCTATGTATGGCTTGATTATTTATCACACAACTTGTTCAACCTATTTTTATAGCTTACAGAAACGTGTTGTTTTTATCAGGTGCAATGGACCTTTCTATTTGAATAAAATAGATAACCGGCTCTTGCTTTTGTAGAGCGTAATTATTTCTTATCTCAAAAGGCTTTGTCTGCTTTACCTCATTCGTTTTCAAAATGTTTACAAGAGTGGTCAGAGTCACATAGCTAGGGGCTCTAGGGACTCTAGGACAAATAATATTAAATGGTATCTACCTAGTTACCTACAATATGTTAAGGTTAATGAACATTTTTAACATTTTTTATTTTATTTTTAACAGCATAAACAAATGACTACATTGGTAGGTAGAGATTTACCTACCTAGCACACCTACACCTACTTGTACTTAAGAGAATTGGCAATGACACAGGAAATAACGCACATTGTTTACCCTGACGATTTCCTTGAAGTAGGTAGATATGTGAATGCAGAGTTACAGTAAGACAAGTCAGAGACCTTGTCAAAAATATTTAAATAAAAACACAGAAGGAGAATTAAAACCCAGATGAAAATTAAGTGTAGGTACCTAATATGACCTCAATTAAACGAATTATATATCTTGCAAAATGTAATGAATATGCTCAGTTTTTTATTTGGTCTGAGTGAATATATGATTATTCCCAAAACCGTATGTAGGTAGGTAGGTTCAAACTGATTTAAATATTGAAATATACATAAATGTAATAAAAGGAAAAATGCCACATGAAAACCACACCATTTGATAATAAAAGAAAGCATAGTAAGTGATAGAGTACCTACCAGATGTGCTTATGAAAGTTTCTATCTTCTAGGTACAGAGGAGCGGTGGTTGTTTAACCTGAAACCATAAACCAGGTCAGCAAATAAGACAATATTTCGGAACACTAAAATAAAAGCCACAGATAAGAGCCTAAGAGCTGCTCAAATAGTAAAATATTTGGGGCAGATATACGTGGCTTGCCAGCACGGCGCGGGCGGCGGTACGGCACGGCGGCGGCCGTGGTGCCAATGGAAAGCAATAGATACGTACCTACACCTACAACTAGCTTGTGACTTTTCTTTTAGAACATACCTACAGGGTGAGTTTAACAAGGACCCTCCAGACTCCAGTGAATTATGGCCCTAAGTAATTTTTGATTATTTTGTGAATAAGGAGACATAAGTATTCTTAATACTTATGTATAACGTATCAATTACCCTAATTGTACCACTAACGCCGATGTCTTAGAGATGTATGAAATTCCAATAGGTACCTACTAAAAAAATATCAGTAAGTATTTTTATACCTTGATTTAGGATTTTTTTAAAAATGATAGGTACTTGGGTACCTGGATCTAGCTCGGTTTTTATAAAAAAATAATTTGTCACTTGTAGCACAAACAATATACCTACTAGTACTTGTATGAAGTAAACACCGTGTGCGGTCGACGTACTCGTAAGACTTGGGCTTCGATTTGGGCTTCGATTAGAGGCAACAATAATCACCGACTAGAAGGCTGCAGTAGATGCAGTAGAGACACCCCGACGTACCCACACTATGTTATTCACAGACGTCTGGGAGACTAACTAGGTCGGTAGTCGGTAGCTTCACTGAGTCTTTGCAGTTTTTATCAGAAGGTTATAATTTATAAACTTTTTATTAAACTTATCATACTTCATAGCCTAATCTAATCCCTCCCTATCTTAATCATATCTGATATTTTTAATTCATTCATCATGCAGTAAATGTGAAGTGTACTATGATATCTATCTACAAAGTGCAGTGGGAAACACAAAGTGGAGGTAAACACATATCATTATTTAATAATATACCTACATACAAACATGAAGAACCTTGAAATAAATCATCCTGTAAGTTAACCTAGCATGCTATATATATTAATGGAAGCTAGTTACTTTGTTCTTTTTATTGAAACACTTTTGTTAATTCATTTTATTGTTATCTTATCACTTTTAAATGCTTAGTCTGGGTTTAGGTGAGGTACTCACCTACACCTTCCAACTTTCTTTTTATTTTTTATGTGACGTAATTAAGAAATGTTTAATTTAGTTAATATTTATAATAGGTAATGTAACATGCACTAGTCGCTGTACACCGTGGTACCTATGTACCTACACAAGTGATTGAACAGGAAGCCAGAAAGATATATCCTGAATATTTTAAGTCAACCCTAGTTTTGTGTTCCAAACTTTTCAAAGCAAATTAGAAAATAATTATTACTTATTATTTTCTCATGAAGTTAATAAAAGTGATGTAACAGGAAGGAATCCAGAAATAATAAAATCTTTAAGTCACGGCACAGGTCACTGTACTCACATGAAAAAGTTGGCCTTGTTTAGGTTTCGTGTTCCAAACTTTTCAGAGTTTTTATGGTTTTAGAAAAAAATACAAAGTGTTAACAACAGGTAGGTTATAATGTAACATGCATTAAGGTTATAAACTTATAATGTAACATGCATTAGTCACCTAACACCATTACATAAGTGATATAACAGGAAGCGGGAAGGAATTTTATAAATTATCCTGCATGCCCCGTTTAGGTTTCGTGTTTCAAATTTCATCCTGAGACACCAACATAACTACCTTTATAGATACTTTGGAACAACTGTTTAGTTCAATTGCTAAACCGACTGGAGAGCATTCTGAACAGTCAACTATCAACAGAATGTGAAATTGAGATGGTGATCAATCAACTCAAAATATTGTGCTTAATGTACCTACATATAGTAAATCTTAAAATGCAACAAAAATAGGACTATTGTTCTGTTCCAAATGTAAAGGGGTAGTGAGCTATTTAGGACATAATTATTTACTAGAGGTTTAAGAGGATATTTACCTTGGAAAATCGTCCATCTCAGTCAGTGTTCCAAGTTTAAAGTCAATGGTTTTTTCTCTTTTTTATATTGAGCACATTGGTCCTTCAAACGAAGTTTTTAGGTTTATTAGGCAACTTACATCATCTTTTTATAATCGCTGGAATTTTAGATTTTATTATTGAGGTGCAACAACGTAAGCACATTTCGGAAAAGGATAACAACTTATTATTTTATTATTGCAATGTTTTAATTAAAAATTAGTACGTACTATAAATTGCAAAAACTTTTGATACGAAACATGTCCTCGAGATTGGGAAACTTTGTGATCTATAATGATAATTTTAGTAGTACACTTTTAATAACATTGTAGACGTGATGAGGTAAGTTGTTATTCACAAAAAGGAAAACAACGTAAAATGTAGAAACACGTCAGAATCTATTGCTTTTGGGAGGAAGGAATTGTGTCGATTGACCCCATTGAACCTTGACTTCACTCACACACACTGACTGACTTGACTGAATTAATTTTTGGACGGGTTTATTTACAGCACTCTTTGGTTTTGGATTGAACTATTCCTCCGATCACATCGTTTGTACTGTCATGGTGACACATAGAAATGTCAATGTAGAGACAGAAAGAAAGTGTCTCGGACTCAACAAACCGGCTCACAGTCCTTTAGCCATGTTGCACCATTACATCATCATTCATCATCCTGTGAATTAAGCCAACTCATCATCCTTTGATTATGATGATGTTAAGGTGCACACGACTCCAAACAGCGAACACCGACGTCTCAGACCAAATAAAAATATTGGTCTGAGACCGACGTGTGAATGGCTGTTTGTGATTGTTTTTGTGTCTAGACTATTATTGTCATCTGCCATGCCAGCATCCTTTCTGAAATTAATGTAGGTACTTCTTTAAATTTATTTCAGAAAGGATGCTCATAAAGCTCTAACCAAAATCCTATAGCCTATCCTCACTGGACATGCCCGCGAAGACACGTGAGATCTGAATTATATCCCTTTACATCTGTGATTGGCTAAGACAATTATTTTCGACGACTCACGTGCGTTTATTTTGCTTTCTATTAGCTCGCTTCAATAAATGAAGTATAGTTAAGTTTTTGCAAGTCACATCGGTCGAAGTAGTCTTGAGGCACAGAACATAATACTTTAAAGAGTCTTGAGGAGTGTTTGAAAATATATCTGTTTCAAACCGAACAACTGTTACTGGTTGTGCAGAATGGAACTTGATGTCTTTTAACGTCTATTCCCACCTGTTAGGTAAGCTCTTGCCGTAGGTATTAACTATGTAGGCAGGAAGGAAGTTATAATAAAGAAAGCCTCTTATCCGTTTCAAATGGAATTACATATTTAAGTACCTACTTTTTAAATGGCCATATTCACTTTATAAAAAGCTTCTGGTAAGTAGGTATTATTTGGGTGTTAGAAATAAAACTCAAACTGTCGATTGTTGTTTTAATTTAAAATTTCAAAAAGCAAATACAATAATCTCCGCATGACTCGTCTCATAAAGCTTTACACGTAAAGTAGTTATCTTTAATAGTAGAATAATAATAAATATAACAAACAGTGAAGTACTCGGCGCTAATAAAAGAGTGTGTCGCTTCGCTTGCAGCGCTCGCCGCGTGGCGCCGCCTACTTGTCCTTCTCGCTCTCTGTCTTGCGACCCAGCGGCACCGCCGCCCGCACCCTGCAACACACACACCCGCACATGTCAGTACCTACACCTACACATACACAGCAACACACAAACACACTCGGCGACATACAAAACCCGCATGCACCACATTCGCCCTCTTTTTAAGTTCGGTGAAGTTATAAAGGTCCCAAAGACCACTTAACAAATTAGTTCATCTGAAAAAAAATCGACTCTCTACACATGCACGTTCCGTGGACCTACAAGTAGGTAGTATGGAAGAATATCAACTCATATAGAACAAAGAAAGGATAAAAACCAAATTGTTGTGAACTCCTCTCATATTGTCATAACATTTTTTTATCCCTTTTCGCGTATGGCCGTTTTCATTTTATTGAACCATTACTGTAAGTTATAACTTAAACTTTAGCGATCACAATTCATACTTTTGAAATATACTAATATATAATATACATTTCTGTAAGTACTACGAAATGGATATACTGCATTTTATGCCCCTATATACTATGGCATGCTTGTACCTAAAGAGTCTTATCTAAAATACCTACTGTCTATGGTAAGTATGGTCGCACCCTACAACTGCAACACACACACACAGCAGTCGCGCTCGCTGGCTTGGAGTGTGTGTGTGTGTGTGTGTGTGTGTGTGTGTGTGTGTATGGTAGGTACTCACTTGGCCGAGATCTCGTTGATCTTGCCGCGCGCCAGCTCCAGGTTCGCGTCCACCTGCGCCTTGTTCATCTCGTACGCCTTCGGCAGCGTGAATAGCGCTATCCATCCTGCAACACACATCACACACAATAAGACACACCATAACTCACAGTTTTTAGTACCTACCTACCCTATGATACGGTGAAAAAGCCACGATTGTTTCCTCTGAATGGGAACATGAACTCATTCGCGTCAGTACCGCTAGACAGGAAATCTGCTGACGCACGATTAAACCGTAAAGCTGTATCGTGCATATCCATAGCGTGTGGTGTGCCTATAATGTAATGGACGAACTCTGTGGCGCAGTGGGCAGAGGCCCGACTGAGACGCGGAGGTTGCGGGTTCAATCCGCTACGCGACAAATGTTTCTATGTTCTGCAGATTTTTGTTCCGTGTCTGGGTGTTTTCTATCTTTAATGTGTATGTATTTACAAAAAAAAATGTATCAAGTATCATAATCAGTGTAATCAGTCATCTTCATCTGGTTACCATAACACAAGCATTAAGTTCCTTAGCTTGGGACTATATGACGCTGTGTGGAATGTCCAAGGATATGTATATACTGGTAGTGTGTGTCTCACCGAGGATAATAAGCGTGATGCCGTTGAAGCAGGCGCCGACGTACGTGAGGCACCACAGCAGCACGCCGAACTTCAGCGAGTCCACCAGGTCCTCCACCAGGAATAACCTGCAATCAACACGCAACATTACTAGTTATAACGTACATAGGTACATTGTTCAACTGATACTACACTCAAATTACAAATATTATTTATTTATTTATTTGACGGAGATCCAACAGCTTACATTTAACGGAGTTGACAATGATTTAGCTATAGGTGTAACCGGTAGATGTGAGTTCCTGTAATCAGGAGGATGTTATGCCTAGCTAGCCTAAGGTTCTTACAGGTGAGGTCAGGAAAGAGGGCGCCACAAGCTTTCTTAACCAAAGCTTGAAAACAAATTAAAACTAAGACAATGTTTATATAACATTTATTTACACAATTTTATATACCAATAAATATTGGAAGCTACACAGTATTATTATAGTTTATTGAGTTGCCATAGTGGCTCAATTGTATTCAAAAAAAAACAAAGTATGAGTTAAATGTTCCTTTACAAAACAAAAAAAGAATTTAATGTGATAAGCGAACAAAGCAACTAGAGTTATACAGAAATTACAAACATGAAACAGTCAAACTAATCCCACGTAAAGAACCTATCCTTATGCTAATGTTAGTGTTTAACCTAAACATGCAACGTGCCCTATTTGTTAAGGTGGGATAAGTTTGACTCAGGCAAGTAAAAAAAAACAATTATCTATGAATGAAATTAATGGACAAAGTGATAGTCCTTACTTATACAGACCTTACTTTCTAACAAAAGTTATACTAAAAAGGGTTAGACAATACCCATGTTCACATATGAGACCTACAATGTAATAAACCTTGACTTATACTACCAACTCTCTCTCTATAGTAAAATACCATGTGTTTGTAATTTAGATGAATTAAGTAAATTATTTATCAAAAAAAAAACCGAAACGTGGGGTATCAAATTGGCACTAGGTCACCTGATTAATTGTATGCAGAAGCCGATGTGAGCCCAAATCAAGCACGAGGTATGTGGCAGAGGAACGCGTGCGCGAGTCCTTGCCTGCCGACTGATGGCAAGGCCCCGTCGCACCAACGCCAACAAGGTGTGCGCCTCCACAAAGATGCGCCTTCCCCAAAGACCGAGACTCCAAATCCTGAAACATTTTAAAACAAAATAAGTATATGCCACACCAGTCCTGCACATGCCCAAGGCTTGATGATGTTAAAATTCTAAAATTAGTCAACGATGTCAAAGATATGGACAGATTCCATTGTCCGTACACCATATATTATTTGCCTGTTACACGCCATATGGCCTGATAAAACCAAAATCTATATTTATATTTATATATTTTTATGTGCACACGGTATTTTTGTGCTGAATAAAACTTTTAAACTTTTAAACTAAAAAAAAATATGAAGTGATCACGCAGCTCTTTAAAACATTTAATGATAAATTAGGGTTACTCACTCGGTAAAGCAAAATCAAAATTATATGTCCACGCCGTCCAAACACGGTACGCAGCATCCAAAATACAACGCCTTCCTCCAACGTTACTCAATTACAGCCTAAAACAAAATATAACTAGTATTAATTACACATGAACAACGGTGCCACACCCTTGCGGGTTTCTCCACATGTTAAATATAAGTTGTATGCTTACCAATACAATTCTGCAACTCGAACTTGGATTCTGGCTTCTTTTAAAACGATAGCACTCGTGAGAGAAGTCAGATGAAGAACTCCAAAAAAAAAAACAAAATTACTATGTAGTACCCTTAGACCATAGTAGTGGTCCTCAGGCCGCTTCCAAAAAGACTCTTTTCAGAGCGGAGACACCTTTTATACCCCTCAAAATCCTCAAATAGTGATGCACAACTCATGACTTAGTCCTTGCAAAATTGCCAAATCAGCTGTAATGAGTTCACACGCGAAAAAGTCCAGCTTCTATGAAATTAAGCCATACTTCTAAAATTGACAAACAACCAAAAAAAAACTCGCCCAAAACTTTATAACGAAAACAATCTAATGAACCTGTCCGACATATACTTAGGTTTTACAGATCACCTATATCTATCTGTCACTTTTCAGATTGTTTACCTCACTCGAGAAAAATGGCGTCTTTCTATCAATCAACCATAGATATCATAGACTACGACTATGATTTGTCTCTGAATTTCTAATTAGAATTTTAACTTAAATTGATCAAATAGAAGAATTAAATATTGCAACTACATTATTTACTATCAAAGAATGATATTCATTTCAATAAAAAAAAAAAACTTTAAAAGAAGCTAGACTCATAACTTGTAAACAGAACTACGCCATCTATCATTTAGAAGAGGAACTACTATACGCCTGCAACCACTAGTTCGATAATACCACAAAAGGTTCCTAAAGTATCCGACAGAGGAACTGTCACATGAAGTGTTACACTATCATCTTGCTAAAACAAAAAAACAACAAAAAAAAAAAAACCTTCACATATCTTCCATCGTCTCAGTTTTCAGAATATCTTTGACATGCCACCTACCCAACGCTTTTCTTGTCTCGAAATCCTGTAACTCATAAGTGACTGGAGACAACTTGTTTACAATAATACATTTCTTAAATTTAGGTGCTAACTTTTTTGCAAAGAATTTGGACGCATCCGACAAAGGATATTCCTTCTTCCAGACTACCTGACCAACCGAATACTCAACACTCGTTCTATTCCTATTATAAAAAACTCTAGACTTTTGATATGCATTTTTGATTGACAAATTAACTTTTTCAAAAATAGGTTTGAGATGTGACAACATAGAGGCGTAGAGATCCCTATCAACGAATTGCAACTCATCCACATTAAGTTCTCTATGAGGATACCAATCACCTGACAAAACCGCTTCTCTACCATGAGCCAAAAAAAACGGAGAGTAACCTGTGACCTCGTGAACAGCTGTATTGATAGCAAACTCAATTTTGTTAATATTTTCTGCCCAATTACGATGATCTCTACCTACCAACGAAGCCAAAGCCGTTACAACAACCCTATTCACTCTTTCTGCCGGATTATTCTGAGGAGTAAATCTACAATTATAAAACAGATTAGGAATTTTGTACCTATCCTTCAAGAGTCCCATTTGCCTAGAAATGTATTGCGGCCCATTATCCATTATAATGCACTGCGGCACACCATGTCGCAATATAAAATTATTTTCAACAATACCAACTACTGTCTTTGCCAAAGAATTTCTCATAGGAAACAACTGAGTGTATTTGGTATAATAATCTGAAACGACCAAAATAAACTTAAATCCTGAATAACTACGTGGTAATGGTCCCAATATGTCAGTGGATATTACTTGAAAGGGTCTTTGTACCCTTTTAGGATTTTCCATAAGACCAGGTGGTGCGGTGTTTGTGCTTTTGTAGGCAAGACAAATCTGACATTTTCTAACATATCTTTTCACGTCCACTATCATATTGGGCCAGAAATAACTCTGTGACAGCCTCCTGAAAGTTTTAAAAATTCCTAAGTGTGCTGAATCAGGATCATCATGACACTTTTTCAACACCTCAAGTCTGAGATCCTCAGGAACTACCAACTTCCATTCACAATCAGCTGACAAAGGATTAGAACTTCGCAACCTTTTGAAAAGCCTATCCTGTATAATTCGCCAATCTGGAAATTTATTGGGAGAGTCTAACACCTTCTGAAACATACCAACATACCAACTATCTTGAATCTCGTTGATTTTCTCTAACAGTGCTACTACACTCACAATAGGAGCTCTTGATAAGGCATCAGCTGCTGAATTTTCAGAGCCCTTTCTATATTCCACATCAAAACTGTACTGAGAGAGACGTATTGCCCAACGAGCCAACCTGCCAGTCGGAGACTTCAAACTAACCAACCACTTCAAGCTACTATGATCTGTATACACCTTCGTTCGGTAGGGAGAACCATCAATATAACCCTTAAATTTTTCCAAAGCAAATAATAAACCATTCAATTCCTTCTCCGTCGTCGAATAATTTCTCTCACAGCGGGAAAGCGTTCTGCTACCAAAAGCAACGGGATGCTCCTCTCCTTCATCATCAAGCTGTGAAAGAATACAACCCAAACCTACATCAGAGGCATCCGTGCTGATCATAAAAGGCCTATCAAACTTAGGAACACTCAACACGGGAGCCGAAATCAATTTCTCTTTGATATTGGCAAAAGCTTCAGCAGCTTCATCATCAAAGTTGAATGCTTGTCCCTTTGGCAACTTCCTAGTCAAGTTAGTGAGAGGTGCTACAGAGGTGGAAAAATTTTCTATGAAACGTCGATACCAAGACATCATACCCAAAAATCTTCTGACCTCCTTCTGGCTTGTCGGAGCGGGAAACTCTTCAATTGAACGCACTTTGTCAACATCTGTGCGTAGACCCTGTCTATCAACCACATAGCCTAAGAATTTCAAAGACGAACGACAGAAGACTGATTTTTCAAAATTTATAGTAAGACCAGCATCACTCAGTTTCCCTAAAACGGTTTTCAACAGACTCATATGGCTGTCGAAAGAATCAGAGATCACAATAATGTCATCTACATAGTAAAACACATTATTATCAAATTCTGGACCAAAAACCTTGTCCATCAAGCGCATCATCCTGGCCGTGGAATTGACTAAACCAAAGGGAAGTCTACAAAACTGAAAACAGCCTACCCCAGCCACTGCAAACGCGGTCTTCTCACGAGATGACTCATGCAAGTTGATTTGAAAGAAAGCACTCTTCAAATCTAGAGATGTCATAAATTTAGCATTGCTTAGTGAGTCTAAAATCTCCTGAACTCTAGGCATGGGATATGTATCTACCTTTGTTACACTGTTCAATTTTCTACTATCCAAACAAAATCTAAGTTCACCATTTGTTTTGGGAACTAAAAGTACTGGACTATTCCAAGGAGAATTAGCTCTCTCAATGATACCTAAATCTAACATTTTGTCTATTTCCAACTTAACATATTTCCTATGATGGTGAGGAATAGGATAGCACTTTTGCCTGACTGGTTCACTATCTCCAGTGTCAATTACATGCTCTTCTACAGTGGTAAAACCTAACCTATCCTCTGTGGCTGCAATGGATTTAAACCTATCTATCATATTTTCCAGCTCTCGTTTCTGTGACGCAGACAAGTCACCTACCTCATGTAAATGTAAGTTATTGTTTGTACCATCTAATGAATTATGAGAGTTGGAAATCCCCCCCTCTATCATGTCGTCAAAAATATCCTTACATAGTCCAAAAGTGCGCAAAAAATTTACTCCTAAAACAAAAGGAACATTGATATCTCTGCAAACATAAACTTCTATAAAATTGGTTTTCCCTGCATAAGCAATAGGAAAATTTACTAAACCTAGAACACACAACTTGTTGTTGTTGCCAACAGCAATACTAAATTGACTATCATTCATCTTAAAACATAACCTAGACGAATTAATTTCCTGAAATGCCTTCTCACTCATAACTGAAATCGTGGCACCGCTATCTGCTAAAGCATTACATTTTAAACCCAAAATATCTATAACTAAATACGGTCTGGGATCCCTATCACTATATTCAAACAAAGTTGTAATCCCATCCCTAGCAAAAAATTTACCTAAATAATCTAACCAAGATTTCCATTCTAGGTCAGAAGTACGACAACATGAAACAACTTTCTTATCATCCACAACTGACCTACCTACTCGTTTTTTGAACAACCACACTCTGAGGTGATAACGCCTGGTTTCTTGCAACGAAAACAATGTTTACCTACGTACTTCTGACACCTAAAATAAAAGTGGTCACCATCACACTTAAAACATTTAATTGGACTCGCCGCATTAACTGTCTTTTTCAAAGTTGGTACACTAGTTACTTTGTTCCTGCAAACTTCCGGAATGATCGAGGTACTTCCTGGATTAAGATAGCCCCTATTGTCGCATTTGTGTCTAGCTAACTCAATTTTTGCACAAACATCCTTCAACTCCTGAATAGTCTGAACCTCTACAAGTGCAAGCCTAGCAATGAAGAATGGACTCATGTTAGTTGTTATAATATCTAATTGTTCAGCCTCAGTCATCCTATGTGTCAGTCTAGAAAACAAGCTTTGCATAATGCATATGTATGACTTGATGCTTTCATCGGTGCCCTGCAATCTTGACTTGATTTGGTTAAGGAGTGATCTTTCAAAATCAACTTGCAAAAATTCGTTTTTCAAAGCTACCAACAAATCTGAATAAGTAGAAATACCAGCACAGTTGTTTCTGAACCACAACAGAGCCTCCCCTTCCAACAAATGACCAAAACATTTCAAAAGATGAGCATCTGAGATGCCAGTGGACCTCCGATAATCCTCCAGGCCAAACAAAAAATCATGCAATGGTGACTTACCATCAAAAGATATCTTCCATTTGAAGACCTGCATGGTGCCCTTTTCAACCACCGGCAACGATTCAAGCATGGGCTCCTGAGCACCAACCTCTCTTTCTCCCGACATCGTTCCACAAGCAATGTTGTTCAAAGTGTTCAGCACCTTCGACAAAATCTCCAATTTCCTCGTTTGTTGTTCTGGAATGAAAGTAAAAAGTTTATCCAATCTCCAAGTAATATGATTTAAAACAGACAAGCATTTTCGCTTGCAACCAGCTGCCGAATGAGAACCAGACGACACCTTCTTAAGTTTGTTCTCACAAATTTTCAATTCTGTATCAGGGACCAACTGTGTCAAGAAATCAACGGCTTTATCATGTACATAGGAATCTCTATTCAAGCGTAAAGTTTTTCTTAAATCATCAACATTCAAATCATCGGTAACTTCAACACCGCGACTTCTAATTTCAAAGAAGAGTTCATCTTTGATAAGATAGTCAACATCCAACACAGCAGACATATTGAGAGAGAGTAGTAATAAAGAGAGAGTATCTTACAAACTAAACAAGTTCAACACAATAAATCTTATGTTTAAGTGTCACAAACTAAAGTTTAAATCAAGTTAACAAAACAAATCAAGTTTGTAAAAACAAATCAAGTACCTATACAAAAACACAAGTTATTCAAGTTAAAAATAAAAGTTTCACAAATGCTGAATTACAAAAACAATCAAACACAGTAGAGAGTGAGCAGTATAAGTCAGGTTTCTAAATGTAATTAAAAGAAAACAAAACAACCAATCAAACAAAAAAAAACAAATTTTCCTGGCCCCAGCCCGTTGAGGCGCCAAATGTAACCGGTAGATGTGAGTTCCTGTAATCAGGAGGATGTTATGCCTAGCTAGCCTAAGGTTCTTACAGGTGAGGTCAGGAAAGAGGGCGCCACAAGCTTTCTTAACCAAAGCTTGAAAACAAATTAAAACTAAGACAATGTTTATATAACATTTATTTACACAATTTTATATACCAATAAATATTGGAAGCTACACAGTATTATTATAGTTTATTGAGTTGCCATAGTGGCTCAATTGTATTCAAAAAAAAAACAAAGTATGAGTTAAATGTTCCTTTACAAAACAAAAAAAGAATTTAATGTGATAAGCGAACAAAGCAACTAGAGTTATACAGAAATTACAAACATGAAACAGTCAAACTAATCCCACGTAAAGAACCTATCCTTATGCTAATGTTAGTGTTTAACCTAAACATGCAACGTGCCCTATTTGTTAAGGTGGGATAAGTTTGACTCAGGCAAGTAAAAAAAAACAATTATCTATGAATGAAATTAATGGACAAAGTGATAGTCCTTACTTATACAGACCTTACTTTCTAACAAAAGTTATACTAAAAAGGGTTAGACAATACCCATGTTCACATATGAGACCTACAATGTAATAAACCTTGACTTATACTACCAACTCTCTCTCTATAGTAAAATACCATGTGTTTGTAATTTAGATGAATTAAGTAAATTATTTATCAAAAAAAAAACCGAAACGTGGGGTATCAAATTGGCACTAGGTCACCTGATTAATTGTATGCAGAAGCCGATGTGAGCCCAAATCAAGCACGAGGTATGTGGCAGAGGAACGCGTGCGCGAGTCCTTGCCTGCCGACTGATGGCAAGGCCCCGTCGCACCAACGCCAACAAGGTGTGCGCCTCCACAAAGATGCGCCTTCCCCAAAGACCGAGACTCCAAATCCTGAAACATTTTAAAACAAAATAAGTATATGCCACACCAGTCCTGCACATGCCCAAGGCTTGATGATGTTAAAATTCTAAAATTAGTCAACGATGTCAAAGATATGGACAGATTCCATTGTCCGTACACCATATATTATTTGCCTGTTACACGCCATATGGCCTGATAAAACCAAAATCTATATTTATATTTATATATTTTTATGTGCACACGGTATTTTTGTGCTGAATAAAACTTTTAAACTTTTAAACTAAAAAAAAATATGAAGTGATCACGCAGCTCTTTAAAACATTTAATGATAAATTAGGGTTACTCACTCGGTAAAGCAAAATCAAAATTATATGTCCACGCCGTCCAAACACGGTACGCAGCATCCAAAATACAACGCCTTCCTCCAACGTTACTCAATTACAGCCTAAAACAAAATATAACTAGTATTAATTACACATGAACAACGGTGCCACACCCTTGCGGGTTTCTCCACATGTTAAATATAAGTTGTATGCTTACCAATACAATTCTGCAACTCGAACTTGGATTCTGGCTTCTTTTAAAACGATAGCACTCGTGAGAGAAGTCAGATGAAGAACTCCAAAAAAAAAAACAAAATTACTATGTAGTACCCTTAGACCATAGTAGTGGTCCTCAGGCCGCTTCCAAAAAGACTCTTTTCAGAGCGGAGACACCTTTTATACCCCTCAAAATCCTCAAATAGTGATGCACAACTCATGACTTAGTCCTTGCAAAATTGCCAAATCAGCTGTAATGAGTTCACACGCGAAAAAGTCCAGCTTCTATGAAATTAAGCCATACTTCTAAAATTGACAAACAACCAAAAAAAAACTCGCCCAAAACTTTATAACGAAAACAATCTAATGAACCTGTCCGACATATACTTAGGTTTTACAGATCACCTATATCTATCTGTCACTTTTCAGATTGTTTACCTCACTCGAGAAAAATGGCGTCTTTCTATCAATCAACCATAGATATCATAGACTACGACTATGATTTGTCTCTGAATTTCTAATTAGAATTTTAACTTAAATTGATCAAATAGAAGAATTAAATATTGCAACTACATTATTTACTATCAAAGAATGATATTCATTTCAATAAAAAAAAAAAACTTTAAAAGAAGCTAGACTCATAACTTGTAAACAGAACTACGCCATCTATCATTTAGAAGAGGAACTACTATACGCCTGCAACCACTAGTTCGATAATACCACAAAAGGTTCCTAAAGTATCCGACAGAGGAACTGTCACATGAAGTGTTACATAGGAAGCCAATTATAGGTTCTCACCAATATATTACGGACTAACAATAACAGTGAAACGGTGAAATATTAACATCGCCTAATTTTTAGAATATAAATATTTACCAGAGCGTCTGCAAACCGTTTAATAACTAGATAGGACTATGTACTTAGTTACCTACTATTTTGTTTACTAAATAAGCAAAAAGTTAAAAGTAGCCTAGCAATCTTTATTTATTTACTGTAATCATCAGATTTTTTGTCATAAACACATTTTAGTGTTGAATGATGTCAGTTTCAGGTACATTATATCTACCTACATAGGTAAATGCTGATCATACAAAGGACAGTTCTTAGATAATTAAATAAAGGCAAATACATTTATTTGGCTCTAGGTATTTAATATTTGAGCAACTTACTTTATTCAATCATGTCCAAAGTTATTCGCGATTAGGACTCGAAAGGTGTATCTCGGTAGAGATGAAATAGTCTAAGTAAAATAAGGAAAACTGCGTCGTAAGACTAGATCGACGCGTGAAAGAGGTGAGTGGCAGTAACGAAGAGAGGCCAGCCTATGCCCAGCAGTGAAAAGGGATAAAAAGGGCTGATGATGAGCTACTTGTTACAAGATCAGGATAATTTTCGTTGGTGTGAGTGTAATAAGGGGTGTAGTCACACTAGTTACCTGCGCAGCTCGTTGCCCGCCGCGTTGAGGTGCGCGGTGGCGGCGGCCGCCAGCGACTGCGCGCGCTCCGCCGGCACGCTTATGTCTTGCTCCAGCAGCCATCTGGAAACACAACGACACACCATCATCATCTATACAAACACCTACACTAACTTATATTACCTACATACAGCACATTACATCGCTTTATAAAAAAGGGCCCATACCAGAAGGTTCTTGCCTGGTGCTTTATGTACGGAGTAGCGTTGGAAACTTGGAACAAACAATAGAATCGCATGTACATTTTTAAGCGATCCTTGAGGTGCTACAGAAATGAACACATTTTCTTTCCCTTTAATCCCACTAATGTTACTCAACAGATTTGGCTAAACTTTGAATAAGTATACCCACCTATGTACGAGTATAATAGTTGCACCATCATTAAATTTGACTGTTTTCCAACTTGGATTAATTTACCTTTACATTACATTAGTGTTTATGCCTAACTTAGGTACCCCTAACGCCACCTACATTACACGCAAAGCATTCTTAGTTAATTCACGCGTGTAAAAATTGCTATATTATTTCTCAAGGTGTTTAGAGGGCATTAAAGACACAGAGCACTTCATACCTTTTATGTTTAATACCTACATTGTAGGTAAGCTACAATTTATTTTAATAATAGTTGACTAGTCAAGTACGCTTGTTATTTATTGTTAATTTAACTTTCCACGACTTTAATGATTGCAGTATTGATTGTACAGGACAGTAGGTACCTAAGTATTATGATCTGTGCTTGAGAGCTGGGATCATCGATCACGAAGCAGCAATAGAAAGTGAGAGGCCGATCTACCTGCGAGCACCGAGCACCAATGCAATGCACAAAGCATTGACACAAGAGTTTCATTATAAGAAGAAACTGACACGCATTTGCATCTGCGAGCACGAGATCCATCGTAATCAGTAATCTTGGTTAGGAGCTGTATGTTTTAAAAGTCCATTCATTGTTGTTATCTCAATAACTCACGGTCTTATAGGTCGCCTCTAAAGGGTTAGATCAGTAAGCTCCTGTGTAAGGTACCTACATATGAGTACACTTAATGATGTTTTGAAACAGAGTTCTCAAATTCACCACCCATTATATAAACACAGGTGCGGTTACTTACCTACTGTTTAAATAAATAAATAGACACTGCGAGCCTTTGAACTTTAAGTATGGTTATAGATCGAACTAGGTAGGTGTTTTGTGTTGTTCATTCAGTAGTAAGTAGGTAGTTTTACGTTACAGGTAGGTACACCTGTAACGTGAAACTATTTTTAAAAACTAGCTAGGTACCAGACAGAACTCAAAATTTTCTCTATCCATGTAAAATAGGGTGACCAGAATTACCCAACACTACCACAGGCACTACACACTGAAACTCATCGTTAGTTCAGTCATAATAGCTTAGACGTTCGCTTAGAGCGGGAAATGGATGCGAATACTCACTTGAATGGATGCCCGTCGTTGGTCTTCTGCACAGCCTGGAGTATGTTCTTGTAGATTCTGAATGCGACGGCGGCGGAGAGCGCCAGCAGCGAGACGTAGGCCAGCACCGACACCACCGAGCAGCAGGCCAGCGCCACCAGCAGCGCCAGCCCCGCGCCCAGCGCCGCGCCCGACCGACCCGCCACCCGCCAGTAGATCAGCGACTCCACTGCACACACACAGATATCACATTATTTCATATGCTCTAACACACTTCATAGTTAACCACCAGATAAACACGCCAACAAAATAAACTAGGTCTTCAACGCACCATTTTTGTCTTGCTAGGTTCTTTTCTTAATGTGTTGCGTTGGAACTTGGAACAGGCAGAATTCTATTATTTTAAGAAAAAAAAAATTGAGTTGCATACATCTATTCTCATTGTACTACATCTGTTGCAGTCAACGCTGGCCCTCGTTATCTGCTTCAAATATTTATATTTCTTCTAACTAAATAAATAATTGTCGATAATGGTGAGATAACGCACTTAAAAGTTCCGAGCGCCAGCAATGCGGTACAGATAAGCAGTTTGTTTGAACATTGGGATGATGAGACAGCGGATGCAACACTACCGAATTTGTTTACAAAAGATCCCAATTATTTCCAAATTCCAAGAGATACAGTACCCAAGTACCTCTATAACTATTTAAACTTTATTAATTCCACTCATAGTGAGTAAAGTACCTAGAGCATAATAATATAAATTGTTTTCGTAATTAAAATAAGCATGCTTTGAAAAAGTGAAAAACAATAAATAATGTATCAATAAAAGTGTATGGCTTAGTTTTAGTTAAATTATTGATTGTAGGTAATAAATATAGGCCTTAATGAGAACTTGAACAACAAATATGTACTTACCTACCTACAACGATAAAAAAATATTCACGACAAGGGCGACTAGGGTGCCCCCTTAAGAGAGTGCTCAGATATCTTCTAAAGATAATTTTTGTTTTTACAAATAGAAGTTCTATTCTAGTGTTTAGAAATTTTTAATTCCTGAGAATTAGGTAGAACAACGTTATTTTCTTTTGTCTTAAAAGTAATTTTATTTCTCTCAGAGAAAGTCTAGAGATCGTGATGAATAATGAAACTTGTTTTCTGTAGAGGATGATATCACCCAATGTCGCGTTGTCCAAAATCGAAGAGTTCAGTACACTAGCCGCCCCCGCCTCTCGCGGGCCACTCGGAACCTGATATACGGACAACGCGCAGCCAGCATACCAACTAGACTGGATCGAATGGAACGTTTACCGCTAAAGCCTTCATGGCTCGACTTTTAGTAATAACATCGCGGCGATAAACGAATTCGTGAAGATCTAATACGAAACAGCTGCTACAATAAAACTACTTTTCCACTGACAAAAACTATTTTACGTGAATATTTCTAATGAGATAAGATAAAACACACACTTTCTAGTGCCAGTTTAAGTAACGAAAATAACATTAGAACAATAAAAACGCACTTTTTCCTTACTGGAAGAAGACAACCTTATGAGTTACGTACACAATGTACACATGAATGGGAGCGCACTGGGAATAAGACGAACGGTCGTCCTGCAGGTTTACGGGGTTCACTGAACGTGGGAAGCGGAATGTATGGGGAATACCTGGTCCACGGGGCGGGAGGTTCTCGTACTGCGCAGCGTGTCGCGACGACTGCTTGGGCCGAGCCATGGTGACGGAGTGAGCGAGCGGCGCTTCACTCGCCACGCGGCCCACCTTTCTACACACGTCATCTGACCCACTGCTGACACCATCGCAACGTACAAACGCAGACTATACCTTATCATATGCAACCTTGTTGTGGGTTGGGAGGCTATCTCCGTAAACAAAGTCAACACGAAAGACGAATAAGAGTCATTTGAGATTGATCTCGTTGTCAAGGGACTTTCCACCAAAAGTTATGTAAGTATGAAAAAGTAAAAATAAGTAGTATTGTAGGTACTTAGTTGAAATCGAAACAAACCTACCATAGAAAATGAACATGTTAAACTGATGACACAGAATGACAGCCAACTTCGTTCGTTCCTATGATCAAGTGGTCAACTCTGGTGACGGAGTTTTTAGGCCGCCTCAAGGCCACCGCCAACTAAAGACATTGAACTTGGTAGTTCCACAGCAGTTCTCCGATAACGCTATCACAACGACCGCAAATCCAATAACTATAATTATCTAAGTAGCACTAATTAGATAAGTGAGCAGGGTACTAGACATTCAAGTACGAATCTCTTTAAAACAGCAACTTCTCAGACTGTGGGTAACAACAAATGCATTAGAGGGTTATCTCAAAGAAAGCTCTCTGGTTCATAAGTATGAAATGAATGATGGATGGATGATGGATAAAATACTTCAATCGGAAGCAGTGACTCGTATCTGAGTTGGACTTCAGCAGGTCAATGGCCCAGGGTGAACTACTGGATGTCTGAACGAGAGCACTTATTTTAATTATGAGATAATTGTACCTATAACAACAAACAATACACTGATTTCTACAAAAACAACAATGAGACGTTGAGATCCGTGAGAAAATTACAGACACAGGTCTATACAGTTCTGTTTGACGGTTAAATATTCTTCGAGAATAAAACCTACCAGTTTAATCTTAGGAAGTAGGTATTAACTCAAAAAGTTAAGGAATAAATTAACAAAGTTATTAGTAAACCAGTTTAATTACGAGCAGATTTTTTATTTAAAATATATCCCGACAAAGGTGTAATCATGGTCACCGTCACCACAAGCACACATGACACTGACAGTTGACATGCAATATAACAACTCACACCACGTAGCGTATCATCGCGCTCTTGGGATGCTATGACTATTGGAATGGAAACATACAATTTAGGGCCCCCGCAGACGGCAGACTTTTTGTCGGTGGAATAATCGGTCATACCTACTAAATATTTTGTCACAGACTCTTGTGTCGGTGCTAGTGAGGGGACAGTACGCATACTCGCATACTCACTTCTACCTACGGGGTGACCGTAGGTAAGAGTGAGTACGTATGCGAGTAATTCCTCTAAACAATTTTCCATTAATTTATTTAGTTACCTACTTACGTATGTAAGTTCCATAATAATTTTGCCTGGCTAATTGAAAAATCGCGGTCAAATCAAAAACTCTAAAATAAACATCGTAATTTTATAAAAGGTTGTAGTAAATTACTTATTAAATAATAAGTAATAATAAGTAAGTAGATAGGTACCTATCTATCCAATTAAAAGTCATATTTTTATGACTTAGTTGTAGGTATTCACTTTAGAATAATGATCTTTGTTTCCATTTACTCAAAAGCATAATTGAGTAGGTAGGTAGGTACCTATGCAGAAAATACGTCAATGTCAAAAATACTTTTAAAAAAATAAGGGCCATCTCAAAAATACTATTAAAGAATTATGACCCCTTTTGTCATATCATAATTGCGTGCTTTGCAGAAAAAACTTTTTTGCTAAAAATACTTCAAGCCAAAAATACTTTTGAAGAATAATAATCTCTTTGTTCATAATACGCCGTAATATACGTTAATTGATATTTCCAGGTAAAATACTATGTAGAAAAAGACTTTTTGGCGCACTCGCCTCGCTCCGAATGAAGAAGAAAGTCGGACTCTTAAAATACTTTGAAGGTGTTTGAGCCCTGGTTTTTAAACGCACTTGCAAGCCCTGGTACTCGATTTTACAAGTATGACCCATCCCTAGTTGGAATGCACCGATTTTATTTCTCACCGACTATTTTGGCGCCTGCAAGGAAAATCATTGTAACCCATTTTTCATTACTTTTTAGGGGAGCGTGTTAAATTTTCAAAAAGTTCATTTAAGTCTAATAATGACTGTAAATTATGTTGCAATTTTGTTACTGTTATCTTATTATGAATAGGCTAGATTATTTTTCGTAACTTTACATAATAGTTCATTGAAGTTACTACCATGAGCTTTGCATTTGTAAGAGGACGCAATTTTATTTTTAGGACATGTGTGGGGGGTCAATAAAAGCTTAACCTCAAGTTTGTGGGGTCGCCACTCTTGTTCCCCGGCCGCCATTTTGAAAAAAAGGGATGAAAACTCTTATTTTGCGAAATCTCTTAAACTTTGCGTCTTACAAAAAAAATGACAAGACATAATTTGTAGCAAATTGTTTTACCTACCAATATGTTGCTATAACTTTTTGCCATAAATCAACTAAAAAAGAAGTTATAAGCAACAATGTCAGAAAATATTTATAAAAATAATATTTTTTGCTCTTTATCTTGTTTTTATTCGTTTAACAATAAAGAGATACGAAAGTCACATTTAAAAATTGAGCTCAGATACGCTCAGCACGAATATGATTCTAACTCAATTTGGCCAAAATGTGAGTTACAATATTTTTCCTTGCAGTAGTCGTTTTGTCAGTAGGTATGACCGATTTTTCGACCTACAAAAAGTCGGCCGTCTGCGGGGGCCCTTACACTCGACTGTCAGATTATGTGCGTCCACTTATGGGTAGGTACCTACCTATGTCGCTTGTTGGCTAACTTAAGGGCCCCCGCAGACGGCCGACTTTTTGTAGGTCGAAAAATCGGTCATACCTACTGACAAAACGACTACTGCAAGGAAAAATATTGTAACTCACATTTTGGCCAAATTGAGTTAGAATCATATTCGTGCTGAGCGTATCTGAGCTCAATTTTTAAATGTGACTTTCGTATCTCTTTATTGTTAAACGAATAAAAACAAGATAAAGAGCAAAAAATATTATTTTTATAAATATTTTCTGACATTGTTGCTTATAACTTCTTTTTTAGTTGATTTATGGCAAAAAGTTATAGCAACATATTGGTAGGTAAAACAATTTGCTACAAATTATGTCTTGTCATTTTTTTTGTAAGACGCAAAGTTTAAGAGATTTCGCAAAATAAGAGTTTTCATCCCTTTTTTTCAAAATGGCGGCCGGGGAACAAGAGTGGCGACCCCACAAACTTGAGGTTAAGCTTTTATTGACCCCCCACACATGTCCTAAAAATAAAATTGCGTCCTCTTACAAATGCAAAGCTCATGGTAGTAACATTTCAATGAACTATTATGTAAAGTTACGAAAAATAATCTAGCCTATTCATAATAAGATAACAGTAACAAAATTGCAACATAATTTACAGTCATTATTAGACTTAAATGAATTTTTTGAAAATGTAACACGCTCCCCTAAAAAGTAATGAAAAATGGGTTACAATGATTTTCCTTGCAGGCGCCAAAATAGTCGGTGAGAAATAAAATCGGTGCATTCCGACTAGGGATGGGTCATACTTGTAAAATCGAGTACCAGGGCTTGCAAGTGCGTTTAAAAACCAGGGCTCAAACACCTTCAAAGTATTTTAAGGGTCCGACTTTCTTCTTCATTCGGAGCGAGGCGAGTGCGCCAAAAAGTCTTTTTCTACATAGTATTTTACCTGGAAATATCAATTCACGTATATTACGGCGTATTACGCCGTAATGCTTTTTATATGGATGAACAAAGAGATTATTATTCTTCAAAAGTATTTTTGGCTTGAAGTATTTTTAGCAAAAAAGTTTTTTCTGCAAAGCACGCAATTATGATATGACAAAAGGGGTCATAATTCTTTAATAGTATTTTTGAGATGGACCTTATTTTTTTAAAAGTATTTTTGACATTGACGTATTTTCTGCATAGGTACCTACCTACCTACTCAACTATGCTTTTTGAGTAAATGGAAACAAAGATCATTCTAAAGTGAATACCTACAACTAAGTCATAAAAATATGACTTTTAATTGGATAGTTAAGTACCTATCTATCTACTTCATCATCATCATCATCCACAGCCCATAGGCACCCACTGCTGGGTATAGGCCTCCCTTCGCAAACGCCACAATACTCGGTCCCGTGCCATGCCAAGCCAGGAATTGCCCGCAACTTGTCTCAAGTCGTCAACCCAACGCGCCAACGGACGACCACGATTTCTATAGCCGGTCCTCGGCCACCATTCGGTCAAGGCACCTATCTACTTACTTTTTGTTAATTACGTACATTCAATACGTAATTTACTACAACCTTTTATAAAATTACGATTTTTATTTCAGAGTTTTTGATTTGACCGCGATTTTTCAATTAGCCAGGCAAAATTATTATGGAACTTACATACGTAAGTAGGTAACTAAATAAATTAATGGAAAATTGTTTAGAGGAATTACTCGCATACGTACTCACTCTTACCTACGGTCACCCCGTAGGTAGAAGTGAGTATGCGAGTATGCGTACTGTCCCCTCACTAGCACCGACAAGAGAGTCGGTGACAAAATTTTTCGTAGGTATGACCGATTTTTCGACCTACAAAAAGTCGGCCGTCTGCGGGGGCCCTAAACCTTACTATGTACCTACCTACCTACCTGTTACAGCAAGCAAGCCATTACAACAACCAGTTTCATCATTGGACCGGAAGAAGAAGATTAGTAATTATGTTACTTAAGATTTACCTATATCGGCCTGAGGTAGGTAGGTAGGTACCTAGACTACCTAGTACACACACAATGTACACCATAATGATCTCGCTGTGGATTAACCTTACGAGGTCGGTAGGTATAGCGTGTGTGACTCATACAATCCTATTCCATTACCTGACAGACACCGCTTTGCATGTTGAGTATTGATTCGAGTTAACATAATAATGTTTAACGAGTTGTCTGACCTACAGTTTGGCAACACCTGACAATGGTGACTCGCTGATTGTTAATTCAACGCATTTACTTACAACACTGATTTAAGCGATCACAAATTGGATGGGTAACTGCAATTGACATTAACAACTGAGCTCATGTGTCCTCCTTTCTATCTATGTATTAGATCTGTCTTTATCAATCGTTGCATTGTATTTTTTACATCAATAATTTCATACCCGTACCAATCGAGCCATCTATTAAAATCTGTAACGGCCACAGAGTCTGATGAGATTCTCTACCATTGCTCTCAATCTCAAGCCAGAACGTAGATTCAACAATAGCTACTACTGCGGCAGATACAGGTGGGTCGCGACTAAAATATTGGCATGGATGCAGTTGCGAGACGAGCGGTCAATGCCATAACAACTGTCTTATCGAACGACGAATGGCAGAAAATAGATATCGCCTTTAATATAGCCAAATGACATAATGAAGAAGAATTGTTACGAGCGATGGAAATTAATTAGCCGCCAGAACAAATCTTAAAATAGTCTTCTCAAGTACCTAAGTAGGTAAGGTACTAAGCATTAACTGTTAACATATTGTGTTGTGACAGCTTAGAGAGTAGTTACCCACACATTATATGGAAACACCAGTCAAGGCCGCCCCGGTGTGAATAATAGTGACATCACTTCTCTCCGGTAAGGAACAATCAATTTGTATCAAATGACGCAGTAAGACAACAGTGTGATTGAATCTCTTGGGAGCAGTGCAAATGTTACTCAAGGTAACCACTGTAATGTGTTCCAAAATCGCATCTGAAATCCCTCAGTTGTTATGTAATTTATGGATGTAAAAGAAAGGAGCATAAAATCTAGTTAGTAGGTAGAACCTCATATAAATATTGCGAAATAGATAAAAAATATTTTATCAACTAAGCATTAATTAAGCATTAAGCAAGTCATTAAAGAAATTGAAATGTCGTCATTATCATAGGTGGTCATTCGACTATTTACAAAACACAATAAACTGAGCTGGCTCACATCGTTAGGTATAGGGTGCCTACTTTAGTCCGTAGGATTCTCTAATCACTCAGGAAGTAACACAAAAATCGACCACTGAAAAAGTGGAATAAGACCAAAAGGGCATAGGCAGGGAGGGACTAGTAAAACTCCAATAGTGGATGACGCATCGCAGACGTGTGGATGTAAGGGTTTTCATAGAAATCATTAGATTAGCCCTATCAATGTCATAACAGTATTCCGTTGTCTGTCATCCGATTTACATAAGCATGCAAAACTTACGATGAAAAGAAAACCAGAGGGCTGATTGTGAACCGTTTCTTTGACAATGCCTGCTTTCAGTTTCCGTCAAATTTGACAGATTTTCTATAGTAAATCTGTCAAATTTGACTGAAACTGCTTTCAGTTTCCGTCAAAAAAACGGTTCACAATCAGCCCTCAGAAAGTTGGTCAAAAATTTACAATCCGGGACAGGTGGGTTTGTTTATGGGTAACCTTTGATAGTGCAAACTACTCGACAGCTAAATACGCTCTGAATTATGACTAATTGCCGATTATGATAGCATTTAGTAAAATTCTTAAAATATCTATAGCATTGCAAGTTGCAACATTACCTTTCCTTGATATTGAATGTGTGAAGGTTGAGTAAGATTGTGTTTATTGAGCACTTTGTGACTGAAACTAGCAAATAAATAATTAAATAATTAGCATTTACCTGCAGAATTTACCATTTTGGTAAATTCTACCTTTGAAAACTAGTACTACATACTACATTTGTAAATAAAACTTCCTAAACTGAGCGACAGGAAACATGTTATCAAATAGACTAAGATCTCTGAACAGTCGTTATCAAATCGACGCGCGACGTCGAAGATATTACAAGGAACACAATGAACACACATAGGTAGGTAAGGTACGTCTACAGCAGAGATACGAGCATTATCAAAGGGATATAAATTTTATGACAATGTCCTGCCTGGGAGCTCTATGGAATAAACCAACATCGTGCGCCTGGGGGAGGGGCTACTACGGATATGCATTTGATTGATATTACACCAGACTCTGTGGAAGGTAACCTACTCAAATTAAATTCAGTTGAGAAATTACACAAAATGAAATCTAAAATGACAGCAAATAACTAATCTAAACCAACTAATCTCCTATTAGGTAAACCGGATATAATGATGAATCAAGTACCTACGTAATAAAATGAGACATTATTATTATCAGATTAATCCATACTTGCTAATATTATAAATGTGAAAGTGTGTGTCTGTTTGTCAGTCTTTCACGGCAAAACGGAGCGACGAGTTGGCGTGATTTTTTAAGTGGTGATAGTTGAAGTGATGGAGAGTGACATAGGCTACTTTTTATCCCGATATTCCCTCGGAAACGGTATTTACGCGGGTAAAACCGCGGGGCACAGCTAGTAATGAATTAATCAGAAATGCTTAACGTCAAAGCTGCAAATGAAAAGATTCAATCACGAATTGATACAGAAATATAATGGGAATGTGAGAATTGTGAGGTCGCGGTCGGCGACGTCACTGGCGGTAAAAATAACGTCAGCTTCCGAAGTTCCGAGCCCACTGTTGTACCGAGCGAGCTCTCTCCGGCACCGGCAGTAGCGTGAGCGTGCTGGACAACAAGCGTGCCGGCGCCACTGCCCGACTTGGCAACACTTACCGACCTAAGATTGACAAGCACACAACCAACTTTTATTCTTACCTACTATTATATCGATGAGATGGATTGGTATTCGACTAAGACAATAAATTGTAAGTACTTACTATGTCTGAGGTACCTAAATGAGAAAACCGTTTTATAGCAGAGCAACACCATGACAAGAACAATTCTTAAGGTTTAGCTCTACTAACGCTTACAATGCACTTTTAACCCAATTTTAGGTAAAAAACTGATAATTATGATAAGAATGTACTAAAAGATTACGAGTATAAGTGAGAATTTCGTCAAGTACCTAATTCCTCTACTCGCATAATTAGCAAGCTTCAAATTTTTATACAAATAAGGTTGGAAGTGTGTCGAGTGCTGATGACCAACATTTAGATAAGTCATGTACCTAACTATCTGCTATCGCGTCATATCATTGAAATCCAAAGATGGTGCAGCTTATCTTACGAATTTCGTAAGATACATATGGGAAATTCTCGTGTGTCTGACTCGGAATATATCTGGTGACAATGTAGAGCGTGCGACGCTGCGTGCCCGCGGGATGCAAATTATTGCAAATGCATCGCGCGCGGCTCGTTTTCACTCTCTTATGCCGTTCTGCACAATTAGAGCTTAATGTACTGTGGAGAGTTGATACGTCACATTAATATTATATATGCCTCTTTTTGCTTTGATAGATAGAGAACGACTAAAACATTTAAATTCGGAAAAAATTCTGTTCTACCCATATTAGACTAAGTTTGATCAGTACAAAAAGTACCCAAGCATTGAAGGTTCAATCTGGATAATAAACGGATCACACACAACGGATCTATGGAGTTTTACGAGTAGATACATTACATTCATAGTGAGACATTCAATCTTAGAACAAATTCCGAAATGTTTCATCTATCATTTTGAGTGCACGTTAATTGATACACTAATATTACCTACTACATAGGCAAAGTCTACTGTTTCCAAAACCAGCACAATTAGTAAGTAAACTACTAATTGAATCAAGGGTACAATGATTATTCGAACCTGAAGTTAAAGTCACTTATCGATGCAGTTAAGTATACAGAATTGCCAAATGAACCCTCGGCCACGTCTAAAGAACAACATAAAAATGCTAGAGACAATAATATAACGTGTGGTGTGTGAGACGCGTGTGTGCGTGAAGTATTACTTGTCGTGTAAGTACAGGTACAAAGGATGCATGCCAGTGGCCTCCGGAGCCCGATCAGGTTACGAGACGACAAGGAAACAAAGACAAACTAACCGTTCCGTTACGATAACGACCGCAAAACTGTTGGTACTACTACTCTGAATTTGAAATGATATTCCTATACTAATGATCGCCTAACTAAAACATACATAGGAATCCTTATCCTATGTGTATGTTTTAGTTAGGCGAACGTCGCGACGGTCACTAATTGAATTAGGACGAATAGGTGCAAGGAGCGCGGTGAGTCATGCATGCTGCGGTCGGTAGTCGATCAATGCTGCTTCCACCAAGGATTATGAACGAATCAGTCTCGGACGATCCGAAATTCCGAACGCGATGAGAGGGATCCTTTTTCAATTTACATGCCTAACCTAAACTAAACATGTGGTCCATGTGTTCAAGTATACATCTTACTAAAAATGTAAAGTCTCATTTGATAACACATGAGAATTGCGATGTACCTATAAGGTTGTTGTGACTAGTGAATGTACCTACCCGGAACATAAGTGCGCATGCGTGCAACTGATCAACATAATTACAGGCAAAATATTAATGAAGCAATGTTTCAGCATGAGGACGACAACTCAACGTCGGCGAGCGATGCCGACACTACACGCTTACAAATCTACAATAGACGCAGATCTAAATTAAACCTACTATCTGTCTTGTTGTCGTGACGACACACAATTAACTGGCTACGCATTGCAGAGGTATTTCTACCTCATACGGTTTATGATCGACATGTAAGCATCCAAGGATGGAATAAACTAATGTTGTGATCATCCAGGAAAAGACTTGAAACTTTAAACAGAATCCAATTCTGGATCAGCTAATGTTTACCTCTGGGTCACGCACTCGATCATCTTCAAAATGATCTAAGTACCTACATAGGTATAAACAGCGGGACCAACTAAAGAAGATCCTAGACTTGTAAAGTTATTATTGTTCTGTCAACCTGGCGGCAGTGTCTGCGATAAATTATGCGATTTTATCGCGAGTTGGCTCGCTCGCGCTTCTTTTGCTGTGATAGCTTAAACAAAAAATCACTATAACATAAATTTTGTCAGTGAGAAACTCCTACTGCTTCTCAATCGGCATCGATGCTTAAGGTTCGAAGACCTCTGCATGCATGGAACAGGTGGAAAGAAGGAGTGAGTGGGTCAGGGCTCAGCCGCGGCGGCGAGGCGGCCGCGTCCGACGGCCCGGCGGGGAGCGCGCCCGGGCCGTTGGCGGCGCGCCACCGAGACATTTTTCTGCTTGGCTCACGACGACTACTCACCTTCAGGGTGCAGCCTCTGAGGGTCGAACCAGGCATCTGGAATAGAAGGCTGCGCGTTAGCGGGTTAGTCGCGACAGAGAGAGGGAAGCGGGCGAAGCTGAGTGGTGCGCGGCGCGGCGCCATCGCGGGGCCACTTACACGGGTTGAGAACGCTGCAGAGGGAGGGTCCGGAGTCAGCCATGGTAACACTTTACGTAACACGGAGCACTCGAGGTAATAAAGCGGCTGTCGGAGCGCGCGCCGCGCCGGACTCTCGCGTCGATACTGGCGGCGCAGCCCCGCACCCCCCCCCCCCTCCCCCCCTCGCCCCGCCCCGCGCCCGGGCCGCGCATGCGCAGCCGAGCCCGATCGCACCAGCCCCGCGTCGCGCACCTTCCCTAACCCCCATAGCATAGCACAGCACAGCGTGGCGCTCGTGCGTGGCTGCACCACCGGCACCGCTCCACCACAGAACCATCACCGATCTAATGCAAGCGAGAAACCACCTCTCGAAAATGTGCACTATTGACCCATTTCAAACAAGTACTTTATAGTACTTTGTAGTTGAAGAGTTAGGTTAGTTTTTGTTAGTGTTTTAAATTGCATGCGATCATCATAGAAAGACAGGTGCCGTAGAATAGTGTCGATGCGACAGCAAGGAAGAACCTGGTACCTGGTGGTCTATTTGAAGTACTTGATAATCCTAGGAAAAAGGGCGGGGTTAACCCATTAATTTGGAGAAACAGGTCGCAGGTCAACGAGCGCCCTAAATTTGTCGCGCTTGATGCAATGACCTGCATATGGGCCACTCACACTAATTTCGCCATTCACAACAAACTTTTCAACTTTAAAAGATTTATAATGTAGGGAGGTAGGTTCCTAAATCTGTGGTTCCTAACTATAATCTAAATTAACGCACGTACCTATACGGATATTCTCAAAAACACGTGGATATTCATTTAGTATTATTATAGGTATTTAATGAATATCTTTTTTTTTTTTTTCAGAATAATCATGAACAAAATTGCATAATATAATGCTCATTGTGTTAATTGTATGTATGTACCTACAAATAAAACCTCAGTTTTTTTATAAGTAGGTATCTACTAAAATAATCAAATTCAATCCTTATTATTAAAAACATTAATCGGAAGTAATACATAAGTTACCTAGGTACATAGAATAGAACTCCTAATCGTAACAAAGATCACGGAGAAGACCAATAAGTAACAAAACAACAGAATGATTGAACTAGCGCTTCCGAGAAAAAAAACATGAAGAAGGAAATTGAAAATACTTCACGCTTCAAAGCCTTCATTGGACAACGCAATCAAGGCAACTTGCTAAACAACCACTTACGAAGTTAGGTACTTACATCGCAATTAAAAAACGATCAGACTCGGAAGGAATAAACCACCATAAATTGTTTTCGGCCTGAAATACTTACCTACAGACAAACATATTGGACAAATAAAAGAAACCGTGCTACTTATAACAAACAGACAAGAACTTGAGGAAACTAATTCGGAGGACAACGTCCGCGCTCATGGTGGCGGGCGAGTATGACTCACCTGTTGATTGCTAAGTACGAGTAGGTAAGTATAGCAAATTCTATAATAGGTACTCATTATTCTACTTAACCTGCAGTATCTTAACGAACCAAATTTTAGGATTTCAAACCAATGTACTTTTAATTATGTATATTTCAGGAGATGTTAATGTTATGCAAAATTAACAGTGTCCCGATTTAGATGTCCAATTTCGTATCGATCGCGAGTCGGTGACCCCGTTGCAAATTCATTGAATCTCTAATAGGGCCTCTGAGATACTACTGACCCCAAAAATATAGGGCGAGGCGCTGCCGAGAATAAGAGGAAAGGTTACAGCTGCGTCGATAGGGAGGGCGATCAGATGAATTAAGTTGTTCAGTAGTGAGGGTCAGAGTGTCGGTCGTATGGAAGCGAAAAGGAATATGGTTTATATGAAACAAATGTACCAAATTTGTACCTAATTGTACCACTAATCAATTAATTTGTACCTCTAAGAATCAAGAGTAATCTTAAAAACAAAGTGAGCCGCGGACCTGACTTTCTGGTTGGCGGTCTAAATCGGAAAACGATATCGTAGGTTTACCTAATATTTACCAAATAAATGTACCTAATTTGTACCTCTTAAAAAGTATTATCTGAAGATAATGCGACGAGTATATCACGAATAAACAAGAAAATAAAATTTGACCCCTACCATTTTTGTCATAGCAAATAGTGATTTTAAAAATTTATATGATTTGGGATTACCAGATATTTACTAAAGGAATTCTTTGAATTTGTACCTCTTAAAAAATATTATCTGATGATAATGCGATGAGTATTTCTCGAGAAAATCAAAAAAACATATTTTTACTCCTACCACTTTTGTCATAGCAATGAGTATAGGGTGTATTACTCCTATTCACCATTATATTACCACTAGCTGCGCCCCACGGTTTCACCCGCGTAAGTCCCGTTCCCGCAAAAATATCGGGATAAAAAGTAGCCTATAATGTTAATCCAGGCTATCACCTATCATAATACATACCAAATTTCAACTAAACCAGTCTAGCCGTTCTTGCATGAAAGAATAACAAACACACACATACATTATCACAAACTTTCACATTTATAATATTAGTAGGATAGGATTATAGGATTAGTTCCTACTAATCCTACAATCCTATCCTGCTGGTAGTAGGATAGTAGGATGTACATAAACATAACATTAACCGGACTTACTATTCACTCTGCCCTGACTCCCTGAGACAAGCTTAGGATAGAGTAATGCGAAAGAAGATTGTCAATCATTTTAAGACGAGCACGACCTTCAATTACGACCAAGAAGAAGTCTTAGTTCAAGTAGCTGGTTCATGTTTCCCTTGCCGGTATTCTTGACGACCTTGCAGTAGGTATCCCTCAGCCAATCTTTGTGGGGATTACGACGATAAACAAAATTCTAAAATATAAACCAAGTTTTGTGCATACCTACTTAAAAAAAAACTTTAATACATAGGTACTTTAATTGCAAACCTTTTCGAATTTGTCATTGTTCGCTATGAATTTAAGGACAAGTCCCCAATAACCTATCTATCTCTGATTTTACTTAGATGTTTCCATACCATATGTCAAAATATACCCAGAGTAAGCAAAACAAAAGATAGAGACGTCATTGAGACTCTTCCTTATTGCTGGAATGATAGAATCATTATAGTGCGACCTAGATTTGATTTTTGAAAATGTAGTTCTGTTTTAAGGCTATGTCTATCTGTTTATCTATTTATTTATCTATTTGTATGGTTTTGGCCTCTAAAATCCAGGGTTTTTTTAAGCGTCTTGTCTTGGTGTCCAAAGAGCATCGAACATTTTGGCATAGTCCCACTTTCCGCCATTTTGAAAAAAACAAGTTTCGGCGGCAGACGATGAAACCCATGCCAATCGATAGAGTAAATTATTACAAACAAAAAGTGTTCTGTGATCAAACCTCCTAAGTGATACGGTTTCTGAGATATTTGGGTCCAAAAGATGTAAAAAAATTTTTTTTTACTAACTTAAATTTTTTCACATCTCAAAATACAACGATCATAACTTAGTGCACGAAATCATCAACGAAATTGAATTAAAACAGACCACCCCCAACACCTTACGCGAAATAGTTATTCAAAATCATTTAAATCAGCACAGGTTGGATTTTCAAGCCATCGAAGCAAATGTCGGGCTAGAAGATTTTCCTGTGTTAACTAAAGATGATCTAACAATAATGGCATTAGGGACCTATCAAATCGCTCAAGCCAGAAGTTATTATGGCGAGCAGATCAAAAGAAATGGTGCTTATGTAGTGCAGGTATGTAGAGGAAATGATGTTCATCTGTTTCCAAATGATTCATGGCTATTACGTGCTCAAATTAATTCGCGTCATTTGGGAAACCGTATTTATTTTGTGTATATTTTAATAAATAACCTGATGCAGGGCAGAGATAAAGTCGCGGGATGGTATTGTTCCTGTATAGTAGGGAAAAGAACTCTGGTCTGCTGTTCCCATATTATGTGTGTAATATGGTTCATGGTATGGGCTCGACACCAGGAAACATTGCCTACGTCACCAGCGGCATTTTTGGATTCAATAATTGTCAGACACGACATAGAAAATGAAGTGAATGACGAATTTTAAAAGCAAAGAAGCCGCTGTTAATAGATGTAAATATTAGGGTTTCGGTCTGGACTTTTCCCATTTTTCGTTGTCTCGTGTCCAGGGACTATGAAATTGCTGAGAATTCCCAAACCTTAGTGAATAAATAAATAAATATTCTTGGACATTTCACACAGCGTCATCTAGTCCCAAGCTAAGCAACTAAATGCTTGTGTTATAGTAACCAGATGAATGATATAATACTTAGATACATTTTTTTTTGTAAATACATACATACATATTATTGATAGAAAAGGAGGCAATCTTTGTCATGTATTTCCCCTCCTCCCTGCCGGCCAAACCATCGTATTTTAAGATGTGAAAAAAATAAAGTTGGTAAAAAAATTTTTTTTACAATTTTTGGACCCAAATATCTCAGAAACCGTATCACTTAGGAGGTTTGATCACTGAACACTTTTTGTTTGTAATAATTTACTCTATCGATTGGCATGGGTTTCATCACTTGTCGCCGAAACTTGTTTTTTTCAAAATGGCGGACTAGTACTATGCCAGGCTCCATACAAAAATGTTCGATCCCCTTTAAGATATGGCAACCCTATCTGTAGGTACCTAACTAATGTTGTCGAAGTACTTACAGTTCTTAGTCTCACCCTACCTATTTAATCAAAACCTGTATTGTAAATAATGCACACTCAAAATCGCTTTACTATTAATATATGGCTTAATTTATATACGGCTTAATTATTATTATATACGGCTTTAAAAACTTTACGTACTTAGTTCTCATTAGATCCTCAATTTTTTTAGTAGACCTCTGAAGTAAATTCTTTTAAACACAGATAAAAAAGAATATACACAACCCGCGGCGAGCGAGATCTCGTTCGAGGCGAACTACTAGTTACTATAGTTACAAAGGTTTTACAAAAATACTCGGCCACCGTTGTGCTACTGCCTTGCCCCACCTGTCATAACTTCGCCTAATTTTAAATAGGAGTTTACACCTTGTACTGATTTTTGCTATTCTAAAAATGGTAGGAGTAAAAATAAGTTATTTTGATTTTCTCGTGAACTACTCGTCGCATTATCTTCAAATAATACTTTTTAAGAGGTACAAATTTGGTACATTTATTTGGTAAATATCAATTAAAGCTATGATGTCTAGTTTATTCAGAATCAATATTAGACCGCCAACCAGAAAGTCAGGTCCGCGGCTCACTTTGTTTTTAAGATTACTCTTGATTCTTAGAGGTACAAATTAATTGATTAGTGGTACAATTAGGTACAATTTTAGTACATTTGTTTCATATAAACCATATTCCTTTACGCTCCCATACGACCGCTATCCTTACCCACACGTTCAGTAAATCATTTATGAGTGACGTGTGGCGTGTCATGTCGGCTATTTATACATGTCGCGAGTTGCCAGACGATAGCTCGATGACGCCATTGTGTACCCGTACGGACAACTCACTGCTCATCTCTTATCGCTTTGTTCTGATTGACACAACAACAAGGTAAAGCATCCACGATCCCAATAAAAACAACTTGAAACCTCTGAAAGTAGCATAAATTCCAACTCTTAATAAAGATTTAAGCAAGGAGGTAGGTATTACAGTTTCTAACAAGTGCAGCTTATGGTAGATCGCCTGACAGTTTTATGCACTAAACTGATAATTATGCCGCTCGTAGCACCCTCGCCCCTACGCAAACGTGACTGGAGGGTTAGGGTCACTTGTCGCGACAGCGGAAGTAGATTTTCCTATGACTCATTTTGATCAACCCCTCTAGCTAACTGATCATTGCTTTACCTAAAACGAGCTTACGCTTACGCATTAAATTTTCATGTATTATTCGCACATCAAGAGCACATTTTATATGAAGATATGTGAGGCTAGCAACAACTTGATCCATTTATACACGAGGAGAGCAGACGGTGTGTCTGCGTAAGGCATTAAGGGATGGGTCGGGGCGCTGGCGATGGCGCTGGGGAGACGGGGGCGGCGGGCGGCGCGGTATCGACCGGCGGAAGCCGTCCGCAGCGATCCTCCCTCGCCTGCCTTCTACCATTAGGTACAAGTCTGGGATTTACACTATTTGAAAAATTACTTACCTACATGATTCACATACGAATTAGGTACCGAATTAAATTACTAATACCTTGATAAATATTGTTTACCTACCTTGTAGATGAAGGCTGAAGGAGAAGTGATCGATTGTGTGAACGAGTGGATTCAAAGTTGGAAAAATGAGAAATACCATATTTATGTTGTACCAACCTCACTTAAGACAGAAGCCCTACACTAAACCACCGCGGCGAATGGAACAAGGGAAGGGAGGCCTGTGCCCAGCAGTGGGATCTAGTGGGCTGATTAGATTAGATTAGACAACCTTACTTAATGTGGGATAAGGGTAGTGAATTGTTGTAGTCCTTGCGGTACGACAGTTTAGAAAAAAAATGGAATGCCTTTGAAGTACTTTCGCAATTTCGCAAAACAATTTAGTACCTATGCTTAGATTGGTTAGAAATACCAGATCAAAAGTAACATAGGTAGATTTTGTTTTAATATTCGAGTATATCAATATACCAGGTAATCCGGTATGTGGAATGTATACGCATTGGTACAAATATACCCAGATCGATCTTGGAAATAAGAAAAACAATTAGCTGTAATTTTCTTTAAGGATAAGTTCCGACTTCCGATCCGAACGTGTCGTCGGTCGCAGGAATGAAAAATATATACATTTTTTTATCCTGCCGACATTCTACTACCCACAATAGTTTGCGAGGATGGACGGGGAGTTGTAACTAAACGGATTTATCTGAAGCTCGGAATATAAGTAGTAGGTAAATTATTTAGGGAACCTGAAATAACATAGGTAGGTAGGTACTAAAAAAGGCTACAAAATTTGTGGTTCTTAGGTGCCTCGCGAGCCAAATCGTACTTGTACAAAATAAATTTAATAACAGTGCCTTTTTGTTGTCATGTCGCTTATAAACAAAGTCGAACCTAAAGTAGGGCCGAGAAATGACGTCAGAAGAGCACAAAGGGCTTTCTCTTTGTGAAGTGACAGGAATTGGGTCAACACAACACGATACGTCTACTTACTGTGTCATCAGAAGGAAATATAAGTAGGCACCTAACCTACTTTTAAACATTGTGTTATAATGAAATTCATAAACACCAATTATTTCATTCATGGTTATTGTTTTGCATTAAAAACTATAAAAATTGTACTAAAGATGCAAGTATAGAATGAAATGCAATTTACCTACCTATGTTACAAAAAGTGATAATAGAGAGCAAATGAAGTCTAGTTGCTATTCTGTGCTAGTTGTAAGGGTGATGCTGGTGACTCGATCGATCTAAATAGGAAGTTGTGACAACTGGGTGGAATTAAAAAATATTATCGAGCTGTTACGTCGGTCGATACGATGCACTCACTCTGCAGCGCCGAGGTCGACGCGGACAAACTGAGCCGAAATAAAACAGACAACGATTACCAAAATCTCCTTCACAATCCTCTTCATTTCCACGAGGAACCAACACCGGATATCAGGGAGTTAATGACCACTGTCTAAATTTATCTGACTGCTCCATTTATTATGGCAACTATACGTAACGTACCCATAGCACACCTATAGGACGTAGGTATTTACAAATAGCTCCAATTCTATAGGTACTGTATTTTGAACCAAATCCAGCCTTTTACCACCAAAAATAAAGCTGCGAAAAGGTCAGTGAGGAAATTAAGCAAGTTTGCCTCCTAAATAGAATTTATTTAAGTATAAGAAACACGAACACTTACGTGTGATGGCGTCACCATTTTCGGGTCCCATGGTTCAATACACAAAATATCTAGTTCACTAAAAACAGAGCAACACGGAATGGTGTGATGTTCGCTTCGCGACTCTACATGAGCGATCCGTGAGCACTGAGCAGGCGAGGGCGACGTGAGCTCTCGGCCGAGGAATTTCCACTTGTGATTGCGAGCGCTGCTGCTTTGGCACTGCTGCTAATTATAGCGGCGGTGGCGCATGGAGTCGCGGCGGGCATGCACGCGGGACTGCCGACTGACGGCTGACGGCAAACCCACAAACAATCTGGAATATACCTTACAGAATGCCTATTTCACCACCAGATCGCGTTTTGAGCTCAGATGTAAAATAACAGTACCTACATTCCCTTCCTACGTTTAGAAAATAATGACATTTTGCTTGCTCTGAAGCACATAATAATAAAAAGAAAGTACCTATGTACCTACCAAGAAATCGAATGTTTCTGGAGATACGGAAAGCACGACTAGGTACCTACAGGCTACAGGCGATGCATCATTGCAGCCTTGAACGTAGGACAAACATTCTGTGATAATAACGTTTGCGTTATTTTTCGCTCATAGTTTGTTTGCTATCTTATCTTGCTATGCGATAGGACTTAACTGAGCACTTAACTCTAGCACTGGAATTTTATAACATCTCTTATTCCCAAGCACAAGTCTAACGGGGCGCACCATTTGTGTTTGGTGCCCACTGTGGGTACCTACCTACCTATTGCGTGCACATTAGGTGGATATGGTACCTAGTATATTGTAATGATGACTCATACAGAACGGGTTCATGGAAGTGCAATCGATACATCTGCGCAGTATTTTACTTATTCCTTTGTAACATCCTAACCTAATACAAGTTTTTTTAGATTCATCACCTATGTCAAACTACAAGATTTGTTTCGTTCTGTAAAATAATATGTAGGTAGGTAGGTAGGTACCTAATCTTTTAAATACCTGCATGAGTCACAACTTCAGGCAGGACAAAGTAGAAGCTAGCAAAGACTGTGAAAGTGACTATTTTGGGAATACGAATGAAATAAAAGTTGAAATGCTTTAGTTTGACGTGCATTCTTCGGTGGCGGATGGCGGTGCCGTTAGGTGCTGCCGCGGCTGCAGCGGTCAACGCTCTTGCCGCTTCGCCACCTTCCACTGAAAGTCTGAATGAAGTCATCATGCCTTCCCAAACGCTTTTTTGCAAAGTGTATCAAGTCTTTTATAGTGTTGCGATTCATCAGGTAGGTAGGTAGCATGACTAAATTTCAACACGGCAAAAAATTGTAGGTTCCTACGTATGGTAGGTACCTAATGGGCAGTGACAACTGTATCCCTAACTTAGAGCATTCCCTAAGGTCAAGTCCTGTAATAAACTCTTAACGAAAAATGACACATATTCAATAGATATTCCTTGAGACGTGATCCAAATCTCATTACTTTGTTAATTCTGTGATGTCATTCCGTTCGCGTGATTCACCTGCGATAGGTTGGTACCTACCTACTTCACGGTCCGCAAACACGACTCATGTAAAAAACTCATTTTGAAGCTTAGGAAAGAACATGTCTAGTCTGTCTCTGCCAAAATTAAAATAAAATTTATTTTTTAGATTATTATCTGCTATTCCTATTGCAGAAGGAAGCGTTCATCGATAATTTAGAAATAAACCCATGATGTAAGAGTCGTCCATTCATTCGTATCTGCGACGTCGACGATGACCTCGGGCTTACGATGCGCACTCGAGGAAATATTTACGATTTGTGGCCGAATAAGATTTTCAATCGGCAGAGCATCGTTCACTTCAGGTTAACCTGCAACAAAATCGAACTTACCAAGTCCCATCTGGCAGAAGATGACCTCGGCCTCGATGACGTGGGCGACGGGGGCGCGCGCCGGCTCGGCGGGGACCGGCTTGGGGGCCGGCGGCTGCTGCGGCGCCGGCTTCACGGGTTCGGGGACCGACGCGGGGGCCGCCTTCGGCTCCGGAGCCGGCGCGGGAGAGGGCGCGGGCGCGGGAGAGGGCGCGGGCGCCGTCCTCTCCGCGGACTGCAGCACGGGAGCCGGCACCGGGGCCGGCAGCGGGTCGGACATGAGGTCCAGCAGAGGCGCGGACACGGGCGCGGGCGCGAGTGGGGCGGCGTGCGCGGGCACGGCGGGGGCGGGCACGGGCACGGCGGGCGCGGGTCGGTGCAGCGGCGACTCCCCGGCGGTGTCGGCGTCGGACTCGCTGTCCGTGAACTTGTCGGCGATGTGGTCCATCTTGTCGGGCAGCGAGGGCGCACGCGGCGAGTCTTCGAACACGTCGCGCTCCATGTCGAGGAAGCTCTGCGTCGCGAGGCGCGGGTGCTGCGGGGAGTCTCCCTCGGGCCTGGCCTCGCGCTCCAGGTGCTCGAAGTCGTCGGTGGAGTCCTGGTCGCGCTTCAGCGCGGGCCCGGGCGCCGCCGCCGCGGTCGGTGCGAGCGGGGCGGTGTCGCCGCTCGCGAGCCCTCCCAGTAGATCGTCGGCGCTATCCATGTTCTTCGCGTGAAAATAATAAAATCGAGTTGAAAGGGTGATCGATAGGGTGCGGCGCGACGCGAGTGCGAGGGTGCGAGTTCGCGGGGCGGGTCCTGTCGCGGCTCCTCGCCGGCTCTGACTGACTGCGGCGCGCTGCGCGCGGCTGCGGCTGCACGACGTCACTCAGCAGTGTGTTACCAGATGAGACAACTGATATTACAGTGTTTGGCGCTCAAAATTACAGTATTTGACACAAAATTACAGTAAAAGTAAAAAAAAAATACAGTGAATTTTACAGTAGATCTCAAGAAACTTTTATTGCAGAAACATAATCACTTTCACCAGTTTCACAGAACGTCTTGAACGAGCCAAATAAATTCCAAGTGCGTTGCATTGCATACTAACCCAATTTACAATTAAACTAATATTAATTAGTCCCACTCTTTCTCAAATACGTATGAAAGAGTGGTGGGAGATCGCCAAGGATAAGGATCAGTGGAAGATTTTGGTGGAGACCTTTGCCCAGCAGTGGGACATGATAGGTTCTTAAAAAAATAATAGTCGCAATAGGCTTGAAAAAATACTTAACATACAGTTGACACAATTTGGGTGGTTAATTAGTATTACTATGAAGTGATTCTTATTCTATGTCGGGAAATTCCCGCATAGTATCCACCGCGCCGCTATTCATACCCGTTTAAAATAAGACATTTTCGTTCTTATTGTAATAGGAACAAGGGTTGTGACATAGGCAGAGAGGTGGCGCGGGCTCTAGTAGCACCGGTTGCATTTCGACAAGTTCATATCTTTTCTTTTCACAAAAGCTGCGTTCAGTTTACATTAATCTTATAGTAAATTAGGTATTTTTTGCTTGTAAAAAAATTACAGTGTTCTCTATACACTGTAATTTTAGTATTACAGTGTACAGTAGATCATGTGAAAATACAGTAGATCTGCTGTAATTACAGTGTATCTGGCAACACTAGTCAGCACGAGAACGAACGGTATTACTCATAGCATAGCCGACCCCACCGTGCTTGCAGCGCGGGGGCGGTGAGAGACGGTAGCTTTTACCGGTGCGCCCCGTGCGATGTTCCTACATAATGTTTCGGTAAGTAATTAAATGAAGATAACAAAGTAAATACCCACCTTTGATTATGCTTTCAAAGATATATGAAGGAAAAAAATATATGAAACACTAAAAATGTCTATAAAACATTTGATGGAGAAACTCCAAAAATATTGACTTTCCACCGCGCAGGTACTGACCTCTTCCAGCGCCAAGAGTACGTGCTGTTTTGCCGACAGAGACAGCGGATGTAGGTAGAAGCTAGGAAAGGAAGTGGAGTGGGTTGGGTACAAATTTGACATTTGGTGTGACAGTACGAATCTAAAAATTGACGTTTTTCAATCGGTGTTGCTACTTTACTTCCACATCTTTCTACCATTTATGATGGGATCTCCGGAAAGTTGGGATCGGATCGGACTTAAATCGAGATTGCGAAACCGATCTTACACCATAAACGCCCCACACCAATCAGTCAAATCAGTCAGACCTTTGTAAGTAGTGATTAAATTATGTTTTGCTTAGTCTTTTTTTGGTTTGTTTTTTATACATAGAAATGAAAAAAAATGAAATATTATCACGACTGTAGACTGTATCCCAGGAGCGGTAGACATTTTCTTTCAGATCTTTATTTAACTCTTTATATCCTTTGAAGATGTCTAATGGGGTAGTCGGAGGTACAAATAGATACATGTCATAATTATTTGGTACAAACCCACTTGTTCCAAAAGTTAAAAAAAAATAAAAAAGCTCGTGTTAAAGTGCATAAAAAATTTTCGACCAGAAAAGTTAATTAATGCATGACCGGTTCGATCCCACGACCTTTGGAATGAATGTCGAGGTATCGAGGTATTAATCCACTTGGCTAACACGGCTTATACAATAATACCATATAATAAATATAATAAATAGTTTTAAATAGAAAAATGGGTACCATACAAATTTTGTAGCACCCAATTTTTGTCTGTATGTATAAAAAAACTGAAAGACTGGCTTGGCTACAACGATTTTTGCTTGACTACCATACCAATGATATTTTTTTTATACCCTTTGTGTGTTGACTCCTTAAGGTTGGCTACATTATTTTTTCAGCATTTCATTTTAGTTCAGTTTGGTTTGACATAATTTGAGCTGTCAGCTCAGCTGTCATTCGCACGATCACCCGCCTCGCTCGCTCCGTTCGCCGAATCAAATCAATCAAACAAATCAAAAGAATGGCGGCGGCGACTATGAACGGTCGTGTAGATACAAGTGAAGTTAAAACTTCGAAAATAAAGGAATGTAGTGAAAAGGAAATAAAATTGCTGAATGGAAAACTAGAAAATCATAAAAATGGTTATGTGAAATCATCCCTTTTGACAAATGGAATAACTGTAAGTAGACTTTCATTTATTTTTGTAACCTAAAACTGGTATAGCGCATTAACAGCTCACAAGAAGTAAAGGACCCATGTCTTGTAGTCATGTAGTAGGTAGTAATAAAGTAACAGCATGGTCAGCTTGTATCGGCCGGTCCTCTTGAGTCTGGCTGGCGTGATACGGACTTCTTCTTGGTCTCTTCAATGTCTTGTTTACCACTGACATACCTACATAAATTAGAATAGTGCCCCATAAAATTTTCACATCAGATAGGATTATACGTAACATGACTCTTATTTTCTTCTATTAACACTCATTTAATTTTGACTAAAAAATTCTCTCCAGCAGCAGTCCGACACAGAAATCAAAAGTTCTTTTTGAACTTTAATTCGACTTTTAACAATTAAAAAATTAATGTAAGTAGTTAATTTTTTCAATCCTATTCTAACAAAACATTACATTTGGATGATTGAAACTTGAACTTAATTAAGTATGTTCTAGCTATGTTATCTATACTAATTTTAAAAAGAGGTAAAATTTGTTTGTTTGTTTGACGGAGGTAATCTCCGAAACTACTCAACCAATTTCAAAAATTATTTTACTTATGTGTTCTTCTCTGTGTATTTAATATTTATCATACTAAAATAATGTGATTCATGAATGATTCACAACTATGTATTTATATTTCTATGCAGTTGATTTTTATTATGAAGAATAAGATTTGCTTAAGATATTTTAGAATGAGAACTTTTGCCATTGCCATTTCATTATTTTCTTTTCCTGTGAAGTTTCTTATCAAAATAATCTTTTGAGTTTGATGATTGATGAGTTGAAATGTTGTATTATTTGTATCAGAATGGAGGTAGCGGCGTGTACAGGCTGGGCTCGCCCATGGACTGGAGCGAGTACGACATCTCTCGCGGGTCGTTCGAGCGCTGCTCGCTGCTGACAGCCGTCCTCACCAGCCTCGGCCTCTACCTCCTCATGTTCCTCGGCTTCCTCAACCAGCTGCTGTTCACTCCCAAGGTCGCCACAGAGAAGAATCGACAAGTATGTATTATGTTCATTACCTATTTGTAAACAAAACAAGAGTTCTATCGGTATGTGTTTCTCCTGTTTGTGGCACCTTAGACATTCAAATAGCTTGTTTGAGTTAGAGATATTAGAGTTTTAGGACATTATTTTTATAAACATACACACAAAAAAAAAAAAACATAAATAAATTATTCCACAATTCTATTTCATCAATATATTTTTATCAAGCAAAGATTGCAAATACTTAAATGGGTCATTCTAAGTTAAGAGGTAATCTGTTGTATGAAGACGCGGCACGGCATTTTTTTTTTAATTTTTACTTATTATTACATTTGTTTTATAGAAACCTTAAAGTTCAAAAGATTCACAAAGTGGCCAGACAATTAGTTGTTTTTTTCTCGTTTTATTAGTGACCAGGGTAGATACTCAGTACAGGGTAGAGACATGTGCCCAGGGGAGGATACTTTATGGCCAGGGAAGAGAGATATACATATTAAAAACAGGGTTATTTTAAGAATTAACTTTATTTATTTATTTTAATTATGAATTATTTATAATTCAATCAGTTATGGCCCAACTGCCGTCATTACGTCTCGCTAAATGTCTTGCCAAATCTCGCTAAAAGTCTACTAATAGCCTGATTCTTACACGCTTATCAACTCCAAAAACAGCTACACACGATTTGACCATTTATTGATTTGACACCTGTTTCCCACAGGGATAGGCAGAGACCACGGACTTCCTCTTGCTCGATCCTGACACACCTTTTTTTCCTCATTTACTCTCACTACTACTTTTTTCAGCAGGTAGTTAGGGTACTTTTGACCTGAAACTTTCATTTTTCAACGTCACCACTTGGTCTAGGTATGTTCGTCTAGCTAGTCTTCCCCTGCCAGCTGTCTCATTCGAAACATAGGTGCCACTCGCAACTAATCTGTCTGCAGTTCACTTGAAGTAGTACCCTCACCATGAGGAGCTCCCATACCGTAACCTGCTTTATGAAAATTTCACCATGGCTGTTTAACCAGGACAGTTGTCTGCAAGATTTAAAAGATAGTGCTTGTCGATTGAGAATGAATGAGTTACTCGTTAAATGTCTTCTCTATGCCGATGATCAGGTTATACTAGCATCATCAGGAGATTAGTTGCAGGAGATGGTAACTGTTATGCATGAAGCTTTTGAGCGTAAGGGAATAAGGGTAATGTGAGTAAGACTAAAGTTATGGTGTTTGTAAAAGATGAAGCATGAGAATGATATTGAAAGGAGAGTGAATGCCGGAAACCGAGCAATAAGGCACGACTGGCAGCTAGACATTTAATCGAACTTTACAGAGTTTTTAGAATTCTATTCTTCTTGGTAAATCGTTGGAAGTGGCAAAGGCGTTGCGTAAAAGTCATATATAATTATAAAGCTAAGATACACTTATTGCCAAGTAAAAGTTCAGAGAAGAATGTAAAAGTATTCATGAAAATGCATACAAATGTATCTCCCCTGGACATTAAGTATCTCCCCTGCCATCGAAAAAGCCAGGGGAAATATGCCAGGGGAGATACATTTTCAATTGATATCTAAAATAACCGTAAAAGTGTTTTTCGTACGCAATACACAACCAAATGTAAAAATGTATGCACTATTTCTAGTGAATCTTTAAGTTTGTATTAGTGTTTTAACAAATAATTGCTAAGTAAAACTTACCAGAGGAGAGACTGAATTCACTAAACTTTTCTACAGCCAGCGAGCGGAGTGACCAAAATGACCGTTAAAATAGCTGCTTAGTCGGCCTTTGGGCTGCTTGCTACTAGCTTCACGTTACATCCTATGCACTTTAGGTCACAACTTCCACAAATTAGCAAAACAAAACAGATTTTTAAACGAAAACAAAAAGCCAGGGGACGAGACACGAAAAACGCAGGACAAATTTCGGCGCTCAAAAAAATGATGAAAAATTGGAATATAAGTAATTTTACTTATAAGACACTGTAACTAAGTTATTGTTCTGTGTAGAATTAGCGATGATGGTGAATATATTATTGAATTTTAACACATTCATATTAACTGGTTTACAAAAAAAGTCGGTATTGGGACAGACCAGGGTAGAGACTTTTTGCATGTTTAAGAATTTATTGTGACTAAACTACACACATTTCTGTAATAAATTTCAGTGACCAAGTAGATAACATTTAGTTTTATGTAATAGGTAAGTTAATTACGATGTGAGTTTAGAAAAATAGTAGTTTTTTGTCCTTGCCATCGAAAGTACCTCTTAACTCGGAATGACCTAAATAACAAATACGGCCTCTCACAGTATCATAATTTTAATATAAATATTTTACTATTACAAGTCACAAACTATTTTGATTGATACATAAAACTTCAATAGTTTATAAAGATACACAATACAAAACTACACATTAATTTATATTGGGTCTTGGGATTATATTGTATTATGGGGTTTATGTCTGCATGTTAACTGAAATGAAATGAAATACTTTATGTGACACCACACCACAGTAGTTAGATGCATATTATTAAGTAATCTATCAATCAAGACACTAGCACTGAGCTTTCTCCAGCAGCCGCATCTCTACAGTTGCACAATCCCGATTGATTGCAGATTAATACAATAGGTACTATCTACTCTACAATAAATTGAGGAGGTATTCAACACAAGCATCTAGTTTAGGGGAGATGTGGGGTCAGAAAATCATGGACATTATGCTGTTAAACTCGTTTAATGACCAAGAAAAGTTTAATTTCGTGATAAGGTAGGACAGAAGTGTTTGTCTTATCCATCATCGTACCACTGGTTCTGCTTATCGTCTATGAATACAGTGAAACAATGGATCATGAATGGAACCTCAAATGTAGGATTGTGTTTATTCAGAAACATCAATGATCAATTTGAGTCGCAGCCTGTGGGCCGCGCGGGCCGCCGCGCCTCGCCCCGCCCGTTGAGCGTGTTGCAATGCTATGAGGTATTTATGGATTTGGTTTGAGTGCGTGACCTTCATTTCCAATTGCCTGAAATAGGGCAACGGCGAAGAACCTTGTCGGACGAAAATGTGTTAACAAAATTGCCTTGTTGTTTTGAGCAGAAGCGTCAGTGTGAATCTTGTTACTACCTCCCTACCCAGGTTCGAGTACAATCAACTCCGAAAGCTTTTATAGGAATGTTGCCAAAACTTCATTTATTATACCAATTGAAGTCTCAGATATCCTACGTAATCATTAATCAAGCATGATTTTGTTTTAATATTGGAAGATAGGTACCGACATGCTTTCCAATTAGAGCATGACAACATTATCGATTCTTAGCAACCCGTCTATTTCCCACGGTTCCTCTTGGCTAAAAGATTTGTATATATCTCGGCTTCGTTTACTTATTTTCTACAAGTTAAAAGGATGATGACCCCATGTTCTACAAGTGTCATCGTAGCGTAACACATGAGATCCTGTGCAATTTAGTTTAAACCTTGTTTGAATAACTTTTATTGTTCCATGATATCCAGTCAATGAGCACACATTTTGCCAACAAAAAAATATTTAAATATAAACATTTGCATCTATATTTTAGTAATGAATGAATTAAAAGTTGGAATGTACATACCGACTGGCGCAACCAGTTATGCCTCTCATCCGTATTTACACACATAGTTGTAGCTAAGGTAGGTTCAGTTTTTTTCAAAGTTTCTATAGTACCTATAGAAATAGACTAACGGGTTTTTAAAATGCACATTGTGTTGTTATTTATTACCTACGTCTTCAATTTGAAATTTAAGCATTTGTTCAAGTATCGCAATAGCTGAAACATTACAAGACATCTTGTTAAAATGTTAGTTAGAACAATTTGTGTGTGCTTAATCACGCGGAGGCTATTTAGCGTGTCGAGTGCGCGAGCACTGAGTGCTTTAAATGGGCACATTATAATGTAGAGACTTGCGTTCATTTGCACTTGGAGCAGTTTGTTCTCGGTGCACGTGCACCGATAGAGCTTGCATATTGTACCATAAACACCGCTAGTACGATGACCCAGAAAATATATAAAGTTTAATTCAGTTGATGATGTGCTAAATTAAATTATAAAACTTCAGTAGTCCATGATTGATTCACGTGTATTGTGTGTTGGTGGTTTAAATGTACCCAATTGAAAAATATCACGGTAAATACAATAGTATTTTCCTGGTAGATTATTTATTAAAAATAGCTTATCATTCGAATGGAGGGCACTATTACTCATCATTATCTAATCGCGATCGTAATGTGATCCACCACAATCAAAGGTTGGCTTACTTACTCCTCTCTTGCGATTACGAGCAGGTACTCTACTTTGATTGAAGGAATATTCTCAAACATACATTTACTTGATATTTTGTACTGTAAGTCTGGACTTAAAATGTAGGTAAAATTTCCAACGAAATTTTAAACTCGCTTTGCTTCGCGGTCCCGCTCGTGTCCGTAGTATAAATTGGTTGACACTATCTCAGTATTCATTACAGCAGCAGCCTACTCACCGCCTCTTCCGTCTGTCGGTCCATTTATAATGAGTTTATTCAATTGTACATATATGGCATATTATATTTATAGCAACAATATATTATACAATACAATGCCGTGACAAACAGCATTATTTTTGTGAACATTTAAAAACTTCTTGTATCCAAAATAATCATAAACATTTGTATCTCTAACGTTACATAGTTAAGGTCGTGACCGCTCATTGCTCATTATCATAATATAAAGAAATTATTCTTTCTGTCTGGAGCACATTTTTTTGTTCTGAAAGTTTTGCAATCACTGCTTTTAGTAAAATTATAGACGTAGCTTAGCTAAATTAATTTCAATCAAGTCAATGATTTTTGTTTTACTATCATCACATCAAGGGTTTATGCCATGCAAAAGTTATGCACTTTTGTGATTAAAAAAATTATGGTATAGGCGTACATGCATAGCATAGGGGAAAACTTCCGGCTTCGATTGGTCATAATCGGGACATACTTAAATGTGTATGTGTCATACATACTTAAATGTGGTGACGTCAAGTATCGCGTGTTCCTCTTCTGGGTATCATAGTAGATAACAGCGCTTACGAAGCCGGTGTCTTGTCGAACGGTTTGGAAATACAATGTCGCAATTATTTTTTATGCGCCTGCTAGAGAAATCGTTTTGTCGTTTTTCTGTGGTCTGTTTTTAGGTTAAAATGAAACTATCATGAGTTGTACTGTACTTACTTAGTTGTAGTACTAGACATTATTATAAAAGCACTGCTATCATAACAGACGATATTTTACGTCAGTACTTTCCAGTGTGCTAGAATAATGTGTAGTGTTGATGTTTATCTGATACGGCGAAGTAAAACTATGTCGTTATTTTATGCCTTTGTCAAGAAGAATAACTGATAAAAAACGATATGTACCTATTTTGTCGAGTTTAACTCTTTGACGGCTAATGATTCCAATCCGAACCAACAAAAATACTAGAATGTTTGCATCCGTCAAAGGCTAATGATGCGGATTTGAACCATCGTACTACAGGTCATTTAAAACCTTTTCACAAGGGTATAGAGTCGATTATAGCATGGGAATTTTATATCCATCTGTTGTTTAGAGAATGAACTGTAAAATAAGCCCGCCATTCGATAGTCAAGTGCTATTTAGTTGTGACACAAACAGCTGTGAAGTTGACCTCCACGCGCGCGGTTCAAAGTTTTGTGTTGTTCTGATGTTTTAGTTGATTTTTATTATAAACTAGCATGAAAAGGAGGTTTGGTGGAAAATATGGTTCCTTCTTAGTGCCGGGGTAGATATTCTAGCCTCAAAATCGAGCCGAGAATGAAAGAAAATTACCTTGACAAAAACTCATCTATTTTTGACTTAGTGTTTGAAAATCAATATTTATAACTTTAAAAAAATTGTATATTTGTCACCTATCGGATAGGTAATATATTTCTCATCAGAACTACATTTACAGCATACAAATCGGTTCAGTACTTAAGATTTTATGATAAGTTTATCAAGTGGTCTCGCCGGGCTGGCGCCGTGAGGCAAAAAAGAGGTGTTCGAGTGGCGGAAACATATCGCGCGCGTTTGCTCGCACTGCCAACTTCAAAGGGTTAAAGCTCAATCAAATCGAGGATAAATGAGAATAGGCGGGTCCACACAGAGCGAGCAGCCTCGCGAGGCATTTGCCGCGCGAAGCAGCTCGCGCTGTGTGGACGTGACTCCTGTGGCTATTGAGTTATTTTCTAAAGGATATTAACATATGTAGTAACTAGTTTGTGTTGTTGGTGTCAAGGGTTACGCGCCGCTGTACGAGCCGTTCGAGCAGTTCTACTCTCGCTACGTGTACCGTCGCGTGCGGCACTGCTTCAACCGTCCCATCTGCTCCGCGCCCGGCGCAGAGCTCACACTCAAGGAGCAGGAGACGACGGACCACAACTGGACATTCCGGTACCTAATCTTATTCGAACAGACTGCTAAAACAATCTCTTTATTAGGTATTACCGAATCCAAATCGTTTATTATGCATTAACTCCGCGGTAAACGGTTATCGTTTCCGTGGGAATACTAGGATCAAAAGTAGCCTGTGGGATATAATCCAAGTTAAGCCACCCTGGAACCAAATTACATCAAAAACCGTCCACCGGCTGAAACGCGAAACAGTAACAAAGACACACCCCATCCAGCTATAGTTACAAACTTAGACATTTATAACATTAGCATGAAGTAGGACTAGAATAAAAGTGTAACAAAAAGTGTTAATGATTTTCTTATATAATGTTGACCGTTGTTTAGTTTCACTGGCAAGGAGTTGCGATGCATCAACCTGGGCTCGTACAACTACCTGGGGTTCGCGGAGGGCGCGGCGACGTCCCGCACGGCGGCGGCGGTGCGCGCGGCCGTGCGGGACTACGGCCTCGCGCACGCCTCGCCCGGCGCCGAGCTCGGGCACACGCCGCTGCATCGGGAACTCGAGGAGACCATCGCTCACTTCCTCGGAGTTGAGGTAAACTTTACTTATACTTTGATAATAATAAGAATACACAGGCTGCGCCAGTTACTGATTTGAAGATAGGTAGCATTCAATTTTGAAGAGCATGATCTAATCTGAGCGTTTTCTGATATCCGGACATTCTCTTAGTGTCTTCTCATAGTATAGGAAATTATTACGCTATAAATGTGGTACCTAAGTGTGGTTCAACACTATAAAACTAAAATTAAAAAATATTTACTACAAAAAAATCCATCCGGCTGCGCCATGAACTGCAATCACATATATTTCCTTGAACATAATATTTCATTAACTCATAGAGCATATCAGAATATTAGTAACTAGCTGCGCCGTTTCCGCGGGAATATCGGGATAAAAAGTAAAAAAATACCAAATTTCAACGAAATCGGTCCAGCCGTTTTGCGTGAAAGAATAACAAACATACATACATTCTCACAAACTTCCACGTTTATTATATTAGTAGGATAGTAAGATAGGATTTATATAAGTGTTGTAATATGTCCAGAGTGCGATAGTGTTCGGCATGGGTTTCGCGACGAACGTGTTGAGTCTGCCGGCGCTGCTGGGGCCGGGCACGCTGGCGCTCAGCGACGCCAACAACCACGCCTCCCTCATCCTGGGCCTGCGGCTCTCGCGCGCCACCGTGCGTCTCTTCAGACATAATGACGTCACACATCTAGAGCAACAGGCGCGCGCCGCCATACAGGAGCGCAAGTGGAACAAGATCGTTATTGTGAGTCCAACGTTTCTTGTTACTTTATTAAAACAAAGTGATATTGAATGTCCAACCACACCTTGGACAGATATTGAGCTGTCTAGGGTTTTGCTGTGGTTAACAAACTCACGGATAGACAGCTTGTAGAGACTGGCGAAACAATTCCAATAAATAGTCTACATTCTTCATAAAATAGTCAATAAATCAAATACAATAGGCTAGTTGACTCTATTTTTATGTAGCTCTTATATGATAAATAATTGTTCTTTTAGACCAAAAAAAATACTACCATATTTTTTTGGACCTAAGAAACCGCAAAATTTGATTTTAAAAGTTCTACTTTTCAAAAACAGGTGAAAACGCTACCGCCATATTGGTCTATGGATTTATCTGTGCTGTGACGTCATTCGTATTCAAAACAATAATTTTCGTGATTTACGTCTAGGGAACATGCACATTTTGAAAAGTTGGCATTACTGTAAATTGGTTTTAGTTATGTGACATTTGTTGTTTTCCGATACTAATGACGTCATCATAATGGCCGTAGCGTTTTCAGCGTTCCAATTAAAAAAAAAAAGAAACCGTTTTTTAAATTGAAATTATGCAAGCATCATGGACTTTTATTAACTGAAATTATTATATTTTGGTTTTGCAAGGAAAGTACTTCAGGAAATACTAATTTATTGGGTCAAATTTGATATGAGTCAAATAGCCTATTCCATCAAAAAATTCATGCATGTCCAAATCAAAAACTAACTTAAAAATAATACGTAAATGCAATTAATAAAAAGTAATAAATTTATTAATCAATTTTAACAGAAACATAAATAAATGTTGAACAATGCACATTCCAGGTAGTAGAGGGCGTGTACAGCATGGAGGGTTCGATAGCGCCGCTGCGTGCGCTGGTGGCGCTCAAGAGGCGGTACGGCCTCGCGCTGTACCTCGACGAGGCGCACTCGGTGGGGGCGCTGGGGCCGCGGGGGCGCGGGGTCACCGACCTCGCCGGCGTCGATCCCAGGGACATCGACGTGTTGATGGGCACATTCACCAAGAGCTTCGGCGCCGCGGGCGGGTACATCGCCGGTGAGATCAGCTATTTGTGTATTCTTAGCCCCGCGGTTTCACCCGCGTAAGACCCGTTCCCAAGGGAATATGGAGTAAAAGTAGCCTATGTCCCTCTATCATAAATAAATAAATCATGACGTCTAACCTAGTAGACGCCTAATAAAGAGGGAACGCTTTTAGTTCACACATGAGCGTTTTAGCGCTTATAACAAGCCACGCCCCCTGCGTTCAACCAATAAAGATCGGATTAGTGACCCGTGAACATTTCCAATTTGTCATGATTGTCCATTACCTTGAACCGACCAAGCGCTTACTCTCCCGCTCCCTTACACCTCAGTCGGTGTGTACTAACCAGTGCGTGTGCGTCAGGTTCCCTCGCGCTGGTGTCCGCGGTGCGCGGCGGCGGGCACGCGCACACGTACGCGCACAGCATGGCGGCGCCCGTGTGCGCGCAGGTGCTGGCCGTCACGCGCCTGCTCTCCTCGCCCCAAGGGCCCACCACCGTGCGACGGCTCAGGGAGAACGCGCTGTACTTCAGACAGAGGTATGGAACCACACTACTACACACCATGCCGGCATCAACTGATTCCAACACATACTCAGATGACGCCCATTCAACTATACTTCATTTCTTCAAGTGAGCTAATAGGAAGAAAAATAAACGCACGTGATTGGTTGTCGAAAATTATTGTATTTCTCGCGATTGGCTAGATTGTCAATTGTCAAATCTAGCCAATCACTAGAAAGACAATTATTTTCGACGACCCATTATGCGTGTTTATTTTTCTTCCTATTAGCTCGTTTCAATAAATGAAGTATAAGTTTGAAATAACACGCCGCTCGATGGAATGATAGCATTCATAGCGGACGGTCGGTGGAACAAGAGGCATGTAAAATTAGGATTAAAAAGAGCAGTTTGTCGAGGATGGTGCTGTCTGATCGTGACGTAAGCGGTGCACGATGGTGATGTGTCGTCGTTTACAGACTGCAGAGGATGGGCGTGGTGACGTTCGGTGACAGCGAGTCGCCGGTGGTGCCGATGCTGGTGTACTCGTTCAGCAAGATGATGGGCACCGTGGAGCGGCTGACGGCGCGCGGCGTCGCCGTCGTCGGCGTCGGCTTCCCCGCCACGCCGCTCAACATGGCGCGCATCAGGTCAGCACCCACATCACCACCATCACTCTACATGCAACATACGCCCTGACTTGAACCTCTAGTTAAATGAATAATTTGATAATCTGTTGTTATAATATTGATGCAGGTTCTGCCTGTCCGCGTCGCACACCCGCCCGCAGCTGGACCGCTGCCTCGCCGCCATAGAGGAGGTGGTGGACGAGCTGGGCCTGCGCTACTCGCGCCGCCCCCCGCCCCGCTCCCCGCCCCTCCCCTCGCCCCCCGCCGCCGCTCGCTAGCGTGCCCGCCCCCCTCCCCTGTGTCCTCTCTGAACTGTCGAATGAATGTTATCGTGCACCATGTAAGATACTAAGATACACGTTATTTTTAATAAAAAATTGTTATCAAACGGACAAATTTTACTTATCGTTCCCCTTAATTCTCTGTTTGGATAGAATATGTGAATCATAGTATCCGGCTATCGGTGACAGATAGCGGCTATCTGATAGCGTCAGTTCTGCGAACCGCGGCGAGGAGTGGACGCCGACACCTGTCGAACTTACATCGCGACTCTTCAAGATTTTGAAAACATGTGTGGAATAAACCTGAATTATATGAATTAATTCAGTTGATGAGACAGATTAAACTGTGATCTACGCTGAAAGATGCGCTCGCGGTTACTTTTGTTAGTGTTGTCGACGCTTGGCGCGGTGTCTGGTCAGAATATTGCAGTGGTCAGCCAAATGTAAGTGTTCTTTTATTCATTTATTTTAATTATGTCTTCTACTGTTATAAGACAAGATAATCACCATTGTATGAATGCGTGAAGAACGAAAAGCGACGAGGCTAGCCGAGAAGGCATGTGCGGAGGTATGGCGGGCGATCGCCAAAGACTGGGATCACATTTTTGGAGAGACCTTTATCCAGTAAGGTGACACATTAAGTTACTAATAAAAACTGTACTTGTACGAGCTGTGATAGGTATTGTAAGAAACTTGTGCACTACGCAGACTGTCGCTGGAGGAGACGCACACGCTGCTGGTGGAGCCGACCTTGGAGTACATCATCAAGTTCGTGCCGGTAAGCTATCTCTCAAGTAACTAACTTATGGTTTTATGAAATGTAGCTCAGCCAGCCAATAAGGAATGGTAGAGCTTTCAATAAGTGAAATAATAAATGGAATCATAATAATAATAATAATCACAATAACAGTTTACCTCGACTAGCTTAAAATGTCTTTCGTGCGCAATTACAATCCATAACTTTAAATGGAAGTAGTCTGCCGCTGTAATAGTGTTGTATTGCAGACGTTGGAGCAGAGTTCAGTGCCGCTGCGCGTGTGGCTGCGCAGCTCGGCGAGCGACGCCGCGCGCCCGCTGCTGCTCACTGCACGACAACGCACCGGTACATACACATACCCCCTCACACACACACATACACACCAGTGCCGCTGCGCGTGTGGCTGCGCAGCTCGGCGAGCGACGCCGCGCGCCCGCTGCTGCTCACTGCACGACAACGCACCGGTACATACACATACCCCCTCACACACACACATACACACCAGTGCCGCTGCGCGTGTGGCTGCGCAGCTCGGCGAGCGACGCCGCGCGCCCGCTGCTGCTCACTGCACGACAACGCACCGGTACATACACATACCCCCTCACACACACACATACACACCAGTGCCGCTGCGCGTGTGGCTGCGCAGCTCGGCGAGCGACGCCGCGCGCCCGCTGCTGCTCACTGCACGACAACGCACCGGTACATACACATACCCCCTCACACACACACATACACACCAGTGCCGCTGCGCGTGTGGCTGCGCAGCTCGGCGAGCGACGCCGCGCGCCCGCTGCTGCTCACTGCACGACAACGCACCGGTACATACACATACCCCCTCACACACACACATACACACCAGTGCCGCTGCGCGTGTGGCTGCGCAGCTCGGCGAGCGACGCCGCGCGCCCGCTGCTGCTCACTGCACGACAACGCACCGGTACATACACATACCCCCTCACACACACACATACACACCAGTGCCGCTGCGCGTGTGGCTGCGCAGCTCGGCGAGCGACGCCGCGCGCCCGCTGCTGCTCACTGCACGACAACGCACCGGTACATACACATACCCCCTCACACACACACATACACACCAGTGCCGCTGCGCGTGTGGCTGCGCAGCTCGGCGAGCGACGCCGCGCGCCCGCTGCTGCTCACTGCACGACAACGCACCGGTACATACACATACCCTCTCACACACATACACACATCATACCTCGCTCATAGAGAACCAGACTAGTCTTGAGCAGCCTCTACACCACTTGCTATATAGACGGTCACAAAAGCCCTAATACCACCACTTTACTGTAGTATTGAATCTGTCCTCGATGTCCAGTCATCAGAAAATTATTAGAATCCAGCGCTGCACCGTCCCTGATAACTTACATGAATTTCATACTTTTAATACTTGGCCCGTTAGCGAGGTCAGTTAACTATACAACTCGAACACTGATGGTAAGGCTTCAGAATGCGGAGCTCTGAACAATAACATGTGTGCTTTGTTTTTGTTTCGAGGCCAGGAGGCCCGCGCAGCAGCTGACTGCTGATTGAGCGACCATTGGCAATTACAGGCGATATACGACTTCTACACGTTTGAGATCGTTTCGTCCATCATGAACTTTTTTCACTACTTTATAGGAGTTAGGCGATGTTCTGTTGTTAATGAATGTATGGGAGGCTACGGGATCGATCCTCTCATGGCGGGTGGTGTGGTGTTGCAGGCGCGGTGAGCTGGCAGCTGCCGCACGCGGAGGGCCACGTGCTCGTGAACGAGATCGAGCGCACGCTGTGCCCCGACGACTCCGGCGACGACAAGCCCTCAGACTGCGGTACGGTAACCAAACTGAAACCATACGCACGCACACTATCACACGCTCGTTACGTTAACTGACTGAACTCAGATAACATTTTACTACGTTTAGAACGACTGTCCTTACTTGTTTCGGTTTATGAATCATGATTCTAATTGATAATTTTGATGATAATAAATTTGTAATAAACCTCGATCTATTTTTAAATTGTTGTGTGAAACGACAGTCTTTATCTAGTTTTAGTAATCGTTTGTTAACAAAAATGAAACTTTTTTTGAAAAAAAATTTGAATCATTTTTTTTATTGTATAATTAGGTCGATCAACCCATATTGATATTTCAGCTCATCGAAAGCGTCAGAAGATGATCTAGTCTCTTTAAGTAATGTGTTATTATAATAAAGAATGTTACTAGGTATGCCAAATCGCTTAAAATGTAGTCAAAAATACCTAGTAGTTTTGATTTTATAGGCATTCAAAGTTTCGAAAACTATCGAGTCCTGCGGGCTTACCATGAGCGTTTATAGCGATTCAGTTTAGGTCCAACTACGAACCAGTTTTGACGTAAAGTAAGGCGCTGACGTAAAGTTTTGACAGTCAGGCAGAACCTAAACTGAATCGCTAACACCTCATGGTACGGCTCCTGCTAACAATCACGTGACCGCTGTGACGTCATATCACAACGGTTACAACTTGTTTTACTTCTATCGGAAACTAATTGACGCGAAGTAATTCTTTCACTAGTATTTTTTATTTTGGACAGAGAATGGAGTGTTAATAATAAAATGTGTTATATTGTTACTTCTAGTGGGTGATGATCCTGGTCCGCGTGGTGTGTTCACTCTGCAGGTGTCGTCAGCGTGCGCGGCGCGCGTCACGCTGCAGCTGCGCGTCTCCCCCGCGACGCACTGGCTCCTGCGGGACGCACTCAACGTCACCGCCAAGCTGGTAAACCACACATTACATAAGTACAGATACCTAAATCTCGAACATTGAAATCACTCCTTCTTTTCTTCGTGCTATTTTTTGGTGTTCTAGATGAGGTACCAGTGTTACATACACACACACGCACCACATACACGTTAGAAATACATGGACACAGGATTCGTCGGCATGGAGATATAATTTACCGCCAATCTCAATAACCGATCTATCTTTGATTTTGCTTACTGCTGGTAGATAATTGACATTTCTTTCAATCAAAATGTGTCAAATACCTACCGACAGTCAGCAAAACCAGAGATAGATAGGTTATTGAGACTGTTATTGGCCGTAAATGAATTATTATGAGCCCTCAATGTCCCACTTCTGGGCAAAGGCCTCTCCCCACTCTTTTAACATGCAAGTGTAAGTGAATAACGCTATAAAATCCTGGGTTAATGTATTTCTAAAAGCCGCTGTTCTTGTCTCTCAAAAAGCCTTCAATGTTAGGTGGCACTGTGCTGGACATGGAAGGCCCAGAAGTTGGCTAGACGAGCTTAGCTCATTTGAAAAGACTGGGAGAGTACTGAAAAAAAGAGACTAAAATAAATCAATTTATTTCTAAGCTAAAATTGATAAACGTTACGAATTCAGTATTCAATTATGTACCTATATTTATATTATACTTTAAACTTTACTTTTTTTTTATTATACTTTTTAACGACCTAGGGGTAGACCACCAGCCCGATGGTCAGATGACATCGTTAACATCGCCGGGAAAGCGTGGCAAAGGATCGCACAGGACCGAACTGAGTGGCATCATAAAGAGGAGGCCTATACCCAGCAGTGGGTGCAACTGGGCTGATAATTATGATGATGATATTATACTTTGATACATTAGATTGTTTTGTTTGTATGTGTGTAGGGTGCGCCACACGTATCGCACTACCGCTGGACGGAGGGGCAGGCGCGCGCGAGGCTAGTCGTCAGCTCGGGGGACGACGTGTGCGCGACCATCGCGGTGCAACCATACGGTGTTAGTATTTACAACACATATACAACACTTTTATAAAGAACTAGCAGCACGTCCCGGCTTCGCACGGGTGTACTAATGGAGCTACCGGGATAAAATATAGCCTATAACCTCCCGAACAGTCCATTCTACCCACCCGTGAAAGAATTTTTGAAATCGGTCCAGTAGTTTCGGAGATTACCTCCGGCAAACAAACCAACAGTACCTCTTTAAAATATTAGTACAGATAGATAATAGTAGCCCAATAATTCATATTGGAACGTTCGTTAACTTTCAGAATATCTTTATACTTACTTCATTTATTGAAACGAGCTAATAAGAAGAAAAATAAACACACGTGATTGGTCTTCAAAAATAATTGTCTTTCTCGTGATTGGCTAGATTGTCAAATCAATTGTCAACTGTCAAATCTAGCCAATCACGAGAAAGACAATTATTTTTGACGATCAATCACGTGTGTTTATTTTTCTTCCTATTAGCTCGTTTCAATAAATGAAGTATAGGAGTCTAGAGCATGCTCCTGTATCTACATTTTGCGAAATGTGTCTTCTATCTCACTCATATAATGTGTTTCAGTGTCCGATCCTGCAGACGAGCACGGACATCCGCCAGGCTGACACGCGGATGACGGTGCTGCGCTCCGGAGGATACTACATCTCGGTAACTAGCGAACAACCACTTCTTCATCTCATTACATCACAATTAAGTACACACAAATTGAATAATCGGTCCACCCGATCAATGCTGAAGTTGACAACCACACAATGGATGTGGAACGGGATAAAAATTTGAATGAATAGCGATTTCTTGGTTTTAATCTTGGAGTTGTGTTACACGGCACTGTGCTTCGTACGTTCGCGTATGATACAGGGAGAGAGTGAGATAAGGCCCTGCTTATAAATCATAATTTTCCCTGTTACTGTTTTTTATATAGTCCCAAATATTTATTAATTTAACACATTACTTTTTCTTGATCTCACCCCTCAATGTCCATCAGCATTCATCGTCATCTCTCAGTTGAGACGGCGACTTCTCTTCGAAGGTCTTGTGTTATGAAAGGTCGGTCGTGTTCCAGAGAGATCGCTACCCGCTCGGGTTCCTCGTGGTGACGCTGGTGCCGGAGCTGGACACGGAGTGTCGCCCCGAGGAGCAGGACACGCCCGACTGGCTGTGGGAGTCGGTGTGGGGCGGCGCCGCGCCCGCCGCGCCCCCTCCCGGGCAGGAACTCACGCGCGTCAAACATCTCACGCTGCAGATCAAGGTCCGCTCATTACATTCCTTAATTAACTAACTTAATTATTCCTTAATTGACTCGTAGCGATGTGGTACAAGTTAGACAATCCCCGTACCTATCTCTGCCGATATTTGTTTTAACTGCATATGCCCGGTATGTGTCTGATGATGTGTGGTGTGTGCGACAGAGCGGGCTGACGCGGCGCGAGTACTGGGTGAGCGCGAGCGTGACGCTGTCGGTGTTCCTGCTGTTCTACGTGTTGTTCGGCGCGCTCGTGCTGGCGGAGCGCTGGCCCGCCTGGTACCGCCTGGTGGCGCCGCGGGCCCACCTCCTGTCCGCGCACACGCCGGCACACACGCCCGGGACGCAGACCACAGAGCTGGACATGGCCGACCCCGTGCATCGACGACGTCGCGGATCCAGTAATTCCTTACAAATATCTCTTCTACTTTAATTTAAAAAAAATATATCTCTTTAGCCTTCGCGACGTAAAGTCGATGGACTCGTCGAAGAGTCATAATTTTTCAAGCTAGAATACTAATTCTTTTTTTCTGGTAAGAATTAAAGAATACGTAATGCGCGGAGTTAACGTACGGTGTGATCATCAGCGGCGACGTTCGACAGCAGTGACGCCAGCGACAGCGACTCGGCAGACGAGGAGACACCCGGCGCCGTGAGAGTGACTCCGGGAGACGTGGGGGAGACGCCTCGTATCGCGGGGGAGACGCCTCGTGTCGCGGGGGAGACGCCTGGTGTCGCGGGGGAGACGCCCGGTCTCGTGGGAGACACGCCTGGTGTCGGGGAGGCGGCGACGGGAGGGGCGGAGGGCTCGCCCGAGACTAATGGCATCGGCAGGGTGCAGGTGGACGGCGGAGCGCCCCCTGCAGCCGTGCCCACCGACGGACAGGTATGACTCTCATATGATACTTAGTTTAGTAAGTGCTAATTCTCTTTCATAAGTAAGTACTGATCTCACTATAGTTGTAATATTGTGTGTCAGCGTCCGTTCGGGCTGCCCCTGCGCCTGCACGTGGCCGCGCTCGCTCGCCGCCGCGGGCGCGTGCTCCGCGCTCGCTCGCAGCGCTACCTGCACACGCTCTACACGGTCGCCATCTTCTACGCGCTGCCAGTGCTGCAGTTCGTCTTCGCATTCCAACTGGTACGTGCGTACACTGACTTATGCGAATACACTGTGTTAAAAGTTTCAGGTTATACGAAGAAAGAGAAGAATATATACCACATTCTTGTGAGTGAAAGAGACAGCGTTATAGCTTTTGTCCTTTATCGCGTGCCGGTTTTTTGTACGGCCGGAAAAGTAGTGCTCCGAATTTTATACTACGAAACAGGATTTAGAGCATTGAAGAAAGAAAGAAAAAATGTGTTCATTTTTGTAGGACCTCAAGGATCACTTATTAATGTACAGTCTTATAAACTAGGTTACTCTATTGGCTGTCATATTTAGTCCCTCTCGACGGCACGCTGGCTGCAGTCCAGGCGCTACCCTAGGTCCTAGGGTCCCAGCTCATACATCCTCTAACGTGCAGATAATGAACGTGGGCGGTGCCCTGGACCTGTGCTACTACAACTGGCTGTGCGCGCACCCGCTGGGCATCTTCTCTGACTTCAACCACGTGCTGTCGAACCTCGGCTACCTGCTGCTGGGCGCGCTCTACATGCTGCAGCTGAGGCGACGACGCATGCGCCGCAAGAGACAACCCAGGGACGAGGTACACCCCGCTCCCGCAACTATATTACTACCGCTATTACCACGGGAACGAGAACTATAGAGACGCAGCTAGATTTCTATAATGTAGTGATTGTCCAGCTCCTGAGTGTCTGTATGTATGTATGTATGTATGTATCGCAGGAAGAGTACGGCATCCCGCCGCACTACGGCCTGTCGGCGTCGCTCGGCGCCTCGCTCATGGTGGTGGGCCTGCTGTCGGCCAGCTACCACATCTGTCCCAACAGACTCAACTTCCAGTTCGGTGAGTGTCCGTATGTCTGTATGTCTGTCGGCGTCATTTAGTCCCAAGCTGAGCAACTTCATGCTGCGTTATGGTAACCGGATGATTGATTTATCTGCAAAAGATGTACATACAAAAGCCAATGATATTACTAAGATATTACATTTTTTTATATAATCCACTTTAGTTTCAAATAGGCTGAGATGCCGAGGGTGCGGGTTCGATCCCCGCTACGGGACAAATGTTTGTATGTTCTGCAGATATTTGTTCCGTGTCTGGGTGTTTTCTATCTATAATATGTATGTATTTACAAAAAATAAATGTATCTATGTATTATATCATATATGTATGTTGTTGCAGACACCGCGTTCATGTACGTGTTGAGTGTGCTGGTGATGGTGAAGATCTACCAGTCGCGGCACCCCGACATCAACGCGCGCGCGCACTCCACCTTCGCCGTGCTCGCGCTCATCATAGCGCTCGGTGAGACACCACACACACACACACACACACACACACACACACACACACACAGTACCAGCGGCAGTACTATGCTAACATTATGAGGACTACAGTTACACCTTAGCATCGTCGGAACTTACTTGCAAGAGTTCCAAGTCTAATTATTGTCGGGCTACTTCTTCCCCCAGAATCTGATGAAGATCTTCAGATTTGAGAGTAGGTAGGTACAGAAAATGGCTCGGTCGGTGATTTAAAATAAATATTAGGGATTCTCTGTGTGGTTAATAAATAAAATAAATATACGTATTTCAGTGGTGTGGGGCGTGCTGGTAGGCGGGCCGCTGTTCTGGTCCGTATTCACCGTGCTGCACGTGTTCATCTTCCTGCTGCTCTCGCTGCGCATCTACTACGTGGGCCAGTTCCGACTCGGTGAGTGAGTGTGACCACCACCCGCTACACTCTCGCCGGTAAATTACGACCCGCACGAAGTTCGATGACGTAAAGCATCAATCGAATAAAACACGTCATCCTCCGCCTTACCCCGAGTTGAGCGGGGTCGGCGGTCGCCACCGTTCCGACGGCGTAACATGATCTCATTTTCCACTCATCTCCATACCTCTCATACCTCTAGCGAACCCAGCGGTCTAGTAGAGAACCCGAGAAACTGTCGACTTTCGATATAATGTACATAATATAATATTATGGTATATTTATAAAGTAATGTATGAATGCGTGCATGGTGTGCAGAGAAGGCGAGCCTGGCGGCGGCGGCGGCGTCGTCGCTGCGCGGCGCCCCCCCGCTCTACACGGCGCGGCTGGTCGCGCTGCTGCTCGCCAACGCCGTCAACTGGGGCTTCGCCATCTACGGCCTCGTCGCGCAGGTAGGTACCTACCCCCGCTCTCCCCGCGCCCCCGACCCCCCGCTCACCCCTCCCTCTGTCGGCAGCCGGCGAACATCGCGAGCCACCTGCTGTTCGTGCTGCTGTGCAACGCGCTGCTGCACATGGTGTTCTACCTGAGCATGAAGCTGCTGCACGGCGAGCGGCCGCGGTGGTACGCGTGGGTGTACCTCGGCGGCGCGGCGTGCGCCTGGCTGCCCGCGCTCTACTTCTTCGTGTCGGCGAGCTCGGACTGGGCCGCGTCGCCGGCGCAGTCTCGCCTGCTGAACCACGAGTGCCGCGTGCTCTCGTTCTACGACTCGCACGACCTGTGGCACGCGCTGTCCGCCGTGGCGCTCTACCTGACGCTGAACGCGCTGCTGACGTGGGACGACGGCCTCGCCGCCGTCAAGCGGACCGACATCGCCGTCTTCTGAGCCCCGAGACGACTTACCTCGTGAGATATCGCTGTGCTTCATTTATAATAAACCTAAACGTTTTTACACCTGTGTCTTTCTGGTACATTTATTTATTTATTTATTTACATTTTTTTTTTTTACGACGCCTCATAGTATAGTAGGTAGGTAAGGTAAACTCATATCTTTGGATTAAACTATTTAGTACTAGCTGCGCCCCGCGGTTTCACCCGCGTAAGTCCCGTTCCCGCGGGAATATCGCGCTTCTTTCAACTATCACCATTCACCACACAAAAAATCACGTCAATTCGTCGCCCCGTTTTGCCGTGAAAGACGGACAAACAAACAGACACACACACTTTCCCTTATATTATATTAGTATGGATGGATTTTGTTTGTATTTTGTGTTTTTAAAGCTTATTAGTACACTGCCCCTTCTCTTTGTAAAGTTACACAAGTTCATCCAAAGGTTGCCTGGAAGAGATCGCTCTTAGCGATAAGGCATTGTACTTTTATTTCATAGTTTTAAATCTGTATTGTGTTTTCTTTTGTGTACTTACAAAAAACTGTTTGGGTATCTATCTATTTAAACCAGTTGAGTACCTATATAGTTAGTTGATAGTAACTAACTTGAGACGTCCGTTGGCGCGTTGGGTTGACGACTTGAGACAAGTTGCGGGCAATTCCTGGCATGGCATGGCACGGGACCGAGTATTGTGGCGTATGCAAAATTGCTCGCACTTACACACACGTCCACAAATACTTACGTTGCTTACTCCTTTATCTATCATCCACCGAAGAAAGAAAAAGAAGAAAATTAGATGTATCTTCACTTCTTCAAAGGTAATTTAAATTTTCCCGCCAAAACTGCAAGCTCTCTTCTCTTCGTTTTTTTTCTCTTTATTTTACAACGCACGGCTTTGTGAAGTTTATAACTACTTATTTAATAATGCTAAACTACAGAGGAAAGAGGAAAAGGACTTCAAACGGGGGAAAACTCACTTCACTTCACTTCTTTTTTTGTGGCTACTGCGTCTTTACTTGTCGCAATTAAAAAAAAAGCAAAAGTAACTTGCTAAGACGTCAGTGTCAGTGCCAAAAATGAAGTATTGGTGCGAACAATCGCAACGTACGTTCGATGACTGTCAAATCAAATCAATCAAACAAATGTCAATGTCAGTCAAGTCGGTCGAGAGCGAGTCAATCAAGAGGACTGTTCGCGTTACCAAATTCTCACTCAACTCAATCATTTCTATATGATTTCGCAATTTCAATCTGCTTGTACAACTTTCATGCAGTTTTCATGGTTTACCGAAAGATTAATTCAGTATTCGATCGAACACACTCATAGGGGAACACGGGAATGGACAACAATCAATATTACTACAAACTGATGGCTAGCTATCTGTCGAAACGTAACTGCGACGAGTCTTTCATGAGGTACTTCTTCGGAAAAAATTCAGCGAAAAAGACACCTGAAGAATTGGAACGCGCTGACGAGAGGAAGAGGCGTCTGCAGCGCGAAAGGTCGCGGCGGTACCGCGCTCTGAAGAACGCAAGGCGGCAGCACGAGGGCGGCGGCGGCGGCGGCAAGGACGAGGCGGACGGCGGGCGCAGCAAGCCGCCGCCAGCCTCGCCCGACGACGAGCTCAGCGACGCGGACGAGCCGCCCACGCTGTGCCATCCCATGCACGAGGAGGCGTGGGGAGCCTCCTCCGACTGTGCATCGGACTGTGACTCGGCGCACGCGCCCCCCGCCGCCGCTCTGAAGGCCACGCGCGACCACTCGCACACGCTGGCGCAGCTGCTGAGCGCGCCCAACACCGAGCTGGACTACCCCACCGTCCACAGCCTCATGTTCCACTGGCTGCAGACGTAACGAGCGAACGATACGCCCCATCATGTGAACAGGTGACATATCTCTCTACTCGTAAGTTGTTAGTGCTCTCGTAGGTTTGTCAGTGGACTGTGAAGTGGCACCGCAGATGGCACCACTTGAGGTGCAATGTTACATCACACATATGAACCGTCCTGCTATGTATTTTGTAAGATTTACCTATATACTGAATTTGCAACACAGTGCCCTCACTTGTCACATTCAAAATGCCATGTATTTACTAGGACTTGCATACAGTCTCTTCATCATTTTCAGCAGCCACTTTGTATCCACTGTTGAGTATTGGCTTCCCTTTATGTCCACCATTTGCCTTGCTCCTGCACAAGTCTTTGCCATGTGTGCAAACCACTGGTTCACACAATGGTAAATGTTTCATAATTAAGATTTTAACCTAAATATAATTTCACACTGTGAAGGTCAGTAAATATAGTTTCACTCAGTACATGGGTCATTCTAAGTTAAGAGGTAATCTGTTGTATGAAGACGCGGCACGGCATTTTTTTTTTAATTTTTACTTATTATTACATTTGTTTTATAGAAACCTTAAAGTTCAAAAGATTCACGAAGTGGCCAGACAATTAGTTGTTTTTTTCTCGTTTTATTAGTGACCAGGGTAGATACTCAGTACAGGGTAGAGACATGTGCCCAGGGGAGGATACTTTATGGCCAGGGAAGAGAGATATACATATTAAAACAGGGTTATTTTAAGAATTAACTTTATTTATTTATTTTAATTATGAATTATTTATAATTCAATCAGTTATGGCCCAACTGCCGTCATTACGTCTCGCTAAATGTCTTGCCAAATCTCGCTAAAAGTCTACTAATAGCCAGATTCTTACACGCTTATCAACTCCAAAAACAGCTACACACGATTTGACCATTTATTGATTTGACACCTGTTTCCCACAGGGATAGGCAGAGACCACGGACTTCCTCTTGCTCGATCCTGACACACCTTTTTTGCCTCATTTACTCTCACTTTGTAGACCTGGCAGCCTTTGTAACTAGCAGGGTGGCTTCCAGAACATAGAGAGCATACTGCTGGTGTGTTATCATCAATTGTGCACATAGTAGTCTTATGTGCACCAGCACACTTTACACATCTAAATGGTCGCATACAGTTATTTTTACTGTGCCCGTATTGCTGGCATCTTTTGCACTGTACCACTATGGTATTTCTAATTGGGTCTTCTATTTTGACTTTTTGATTAAATATGACTTTAATGTTTTTCACTAGGTTGTTTTTATTGTCAGGGGCAATATTGACAAAGAATGTGTTTAGGGGTTCCTTGGTTCCTCGACTACGGGCCGTTATTATTTCACCTTGGACCTTATTTCCTGTTTCCTCTATTGCTTGGATAATGTATTCTTTGGGTGTGCTGAAGTGTAGGTGTTTGATTACAATTCTCATACATTTTTGGTCTTTCCGGGTGAAGGTGTGGCCGATCAAGCCCTTACTTCGTATGTGTTCTATTAGTGTCTTGTATTTATCCACTGTGTGAGAAGACACAATAAGTTCATTTTTAGATACTACTCTAAAGGTGTAGTCATCCTTTTCTATGACTTCTTCTATGAGCTGGACTAATTTTGACAGATCATCAACTCCATACAGAAATATGGGTGGTGGCTTGTTAGTTTTCTTGGTTTCAGTTTCCTCTACGTCTAGTACTGAGAAGCTGTTGCTTATCTCTATTTCGGGGGTGTTGTTATGAATAGTGTTATGGATTCCCCTGCGTTCGTTTATGACATTGTCCCTTCGTTGTGTTCGTTTGGCTTGGCTTGTTCTTTGATCGTTGTCCTCTTCAGGTGATCTGTTTCTTTTCTGATGTGGTACTCGTTGCCACGGTATATTTATATTATTTTGGTTTACTGATTCTTTTCCTGCTTCAGTTGTAGTTTTTCTTTGGCTCTTTTCAGCAGCATCACTAAGGGATGCTGATCTTTGCCGAGTGAATAGCCCTGGGTGGAAGAGCTGTTGGGTAAGTACTTTAGGTTTATGTGGTATTCCTTCATCCGTCTGAGTAAGCAATCCTTTGCCCCCCCCAGAATACGTGGGGCAGCCCGAGCTATGCTCAGGAAGGGATTCTCCGGCAGCGCCGGTACCCTCCTGGGGTAAATTTTCTTTTAGTCTTGCTTCCATTTTCAGTGTAATTTTTGTCTCGGGGTTTTCTTCCCCTAGTCAGTAGTCCGGTTATAGCGCCAGATATTCGCTTTCGCTCTCTATACTCAGCTACTGCGGTCACGAGGTAGATGTTATGTGCGGGACCCGTATAGAACCGCAGCATTGCCCAGAGGGGACGACCCACAGAGGTGTAACATGTGGGCCCATCAGTATACCGCGGCGGCAGTATAAAGATGGCGTGGACGTGTATAGAGAACTTGTGGTGCGCGTCTGATAGCCTAGCCTGCACTCCTAGGCGTACGCTTCGGCATACTTAGCATTTTTTAGGAACATGCTCCTGACAAAAAGCATGCTCCACTAAGGCCAACACCAACCCCCCCACCAACAAAGACCACCACAGCCAAACTCAGGTACCGCCCCTAAAGCACGAGAAAATGGCTCTGTTCCTGGCAAGCAGCAGACAACTAACCCAAAACAAAACTTTGAGCTAGTCAGGAACGCTCAACCAAAAAGAGGACACTTAAGTGTCATGGAAAGCCTTCAACAGTACAGTGAAGTAGTCAAAAGGTGGCCAAAACCCCATAACTACACAGACAACGAACGCACCCAAGAAGTCCAAAACCAGATAGATAAACCTAAAGATATACCAAGAGAAAGACCCCTATTCAAAAAACAAGCCGAAGACAAAGAGTCTCACAGAACATACAGAACGAACCAAGCTGGCCAAGAGTCACAAAGAACACATCATCTAAAAAATGATAGAATTGAAACCCAGACACAAGAACATAGATATAATCTAGAAAACCTAATAATGAAACAGACTGAAAGAATGGACCAACTCATTTCTCAGCTTAGTACATTAATGAACCTCATCACGACACTCATCAGTAAACTTCCACAATGATGTCATTACGTATTGCTACCTGGAATATCAATGGCCTAACGCCAAATAAACAAGAACTAGAAACACTACTAAAAGTTAATAAAGTGGATATTGCTCTTATCTCGGAAACCCACCTGAATGATCGATCTAGTATCAGATTCGATAATTATTGCATTTACAACGCCAATCATCCAGACTCTACATCGCATGGAGGCTCTGCGATACTAATCAAGAACAATATCAAACATCACATACACGACGCGTTCCGAGAAGATTGGATGCAGGCTATCACTATCACTATCAACGAGCACAACATGGGCCCTATCAACATAAGCGCCGTCTACTGTCCACCAAAACATAACCCGAAACAAAATATGTTCGACCGATATTTCCACAGCCTAGGTAATAGGTTCATTAGTGGAGGCGACTGGAACTGTAAACACACCTCCTGGGGATCTCGACTGACCACTACAAAAGGCAGAGAACTCAAAAAAAGCGTTGATAAATTCAAACTCACAACATTAGGAACAGATACACCAACTTACTGGCCAACCGATGTCAACAAAATTCCAGATCTCGTGGACTTTTTCATCCTAAAGGGGCTATCCGAAACATACTTCGCAATTGAGTCATCACTTGACAGTGTCTCGGACCACACGCCGATCATAGCTACATTTAGCGCAACTGTAATACAGAGAACTCAAAAAGCCACATTATACAACAACAAAACTGACTGGGAATCTTTTGCCGAACTCCTAGAAGAAGAGATTAATCTGAAGGTTAGACTCAAAACAGAAGAAGATATAGATGATGCTACCTTTTACATCACAAACCTAATACAAACTGCTGCGTGGCGTTCTACCCCCTCAGTGAGCTCATCAACACAACATAACAACATTCCGATGTCCATACGCTACAAGCTAGAGGAAAAACGCAAATCACGCAGACGATTACATGCAAGTAGGTCTGACGCAGATAGGACGGCGTACAACAGAATTTCTAGGGAACTTAAAGAAATGATTGCAGAGAACAACAATACATCATTCCAGCACAAATTATCAACTCTATCCACATATAAAAGAGACAACTACTCATTATGGAAAATAACAAAAAGCTTTAAAAGGCCAAATGTCCACGTCCCACCTATTAGAAAATCGCCCGCAGATCCATGGGCTAGAACAGGAGCTGAAAAAGCGGAACTATTTGCCAAACACCTAAGCGATGTCTTTACCCCAAATCAATCCTCTATGGTAGAATTTGAGGAAGAAGTGGACAGATTTATAAACAGCGACCAACAGTTGTCTCCACTGCTGACACTTGTCACTCCCAAGGAACTAACAAGAGTAATACGAAATCTCAAAAACAAAAAAGCTCCGGGATTCGACCTTATAACGGCTGAAGTCCTCAAACAACTACCTAAAAAGGCTGTAGTATTTCTGACAGTGCTGTTTAACGCCATCCTGAGAACACACTACTTCCCACAACTTTGGAAAATCTCCCAGATTTGCATGATCGCTAAACCTGGAAAACCACCCACGGAACCTGGCTCGTATAGACCCATCAGTCTACTGCCATTACTATCAAAAGTCTTCGAAAAGATATTACTGACCAGGCTTAAACCAGTGCTGGAAGAATACAAAGTTATACCTGACCATCAATTCGGATTCCGAGAAAACCATGCGACTGTAGAGCAAGTGCATCGAGTAGTTCACAAAATCAGGCAGTCTCTGGAAAAGAAAGAGTACTGCTCAGCAGCGTTCATAGATATACAACAGGCTTTTGACAAAGTCTGGCACAAAGGGCTGTTATTTAAAGCAAAGACACTCTTACCGAACTCCTTCTACATGATCATAAAATCGTACTTAAGCCAGAGAAAATTCCAAGTCAAATACGAGGAAGACTACTCGAAACTATATAATATCACGGCATCGGTTCCGCAAGGATCGGTACTAGGACCAGTACTTTACTCCATATTCACCGCAGACTTACCCGAAACAGCCAATGTAGTAACGGCAACATACGCAGACGATACCGCATGTCTAGCAAGCGACAAGGACCCAAATAAAGCCTCTCAGAGCCTTCAAGAACAACTGGATAAAATAGACCTGTGGTTGAAAAAGTGGAGAATCAAACCTAATGTAACCAAATCTACACAAATAACGTTTACCCTTCGGAAAGGCGACTGCCCACCAGTTTGTATGGAAACGAAAACACTACCGACTCAAAACACCGTCAGGTATTTGGGACTACACTTGGATAGAAGACTAACGTGGGCTAACCATATAAAAGCCAAGAGAACCGAAGCAAACATACAATTTAAGGGTTTTTCCTGGCTACTTGGCCGCCAATCCCAACTCTCACTCAACAACAAACTAATAGTCTATAAGACTATAATAAAACCCATATGGACATATGGTATTGAACTTTGGGGTACAGCAAGCAACTCCAACATTGAAATCCTTCAAAGATTCCAAAATCTAGCACTAAGAAACATCTCTAAAGCTCACTGGTTCGTAAGAAACACAGAAATACACGAACACCTGGAAATGCCAACAGTCAAGGAGGAAGTTTCCAAATACGCCGGAAAATACAAGGAAAGACTTAGAACTCACACGAACACATTAGCCCAGAACCTTCTAGATTCCAAAGAGAGCATAAACCGCTTAAAACGATGGCAGGTGCTGGACCTGGACAAAAGAAGCTGAAATGCCTAGTAACGCCTTAAGGCGCCATTCGCTGGAAGAGCGCCTTATATATAACAAACCCCACGAGAACAAATCTGATTATGGCTACACAGCCGATTGCAGATAGCTATTACAAAAAAAAAAAAAAAAAAAAAAAAATTTACTCTCACTACTACTTTTTTCAGCAGGTAGTTAGGGTACTTTTGACCTGAAACTTTCATTTTTCAACGTCACCACTTGGTCTAGGTATGTTCGTCTAGCTAGTCTTCCCCTGCCAGCTGTCTCATTCGAAACATAGGTGCCACTCGCAACTAATCTGTCTGCAGTTCACTTGAAGTAGTACCCTCACCATGAGGAGCTTCCATACCGTAACCTGCTTTATGAAAATTTCACCATGGCTGTTTAACCAGGACAGTTGTCTGCAAGATTTAAAAGATAGTGCTTGTCGATTGAGAATGAATGAGTTACTCGTTAAATGTCTTCTCTATGCCGATGATCAGGTTATACTAGCATCATCAGGAGATAGTTGCAGGAGATGGTAACTGTTATGCATGAAGCTTTTGAGCGTAAGGGAATAAGGGTAATGTGAGTAAGACTAAAGTTATGGTGTTTGTAAAAGATGAAGCATGAGAATGATATTGAAAGGAGAGTGAATGCCGGAAACCGAGCAATAAGGCACGACTGGCAGCTAGACATTTAATCGAACTTTACAGAGTTTTTAGAATTCTATTCTTCTTGGTAAATCGTTGGAAGTGGCAAAGGCGTTGCGTAAAAGTCATATTTAATTATAAAGCTAAGATACACTTATTGCCAAGTAAAAGTTCAGAGAAGAATGTAAAAGTATTCATGAAAATGCATACAAATGTATCTCCCCTGGACATTAAGTATCTCCCCTGCCATCGAAAAAGCCAGGGGAAATACGCCAGGGGAGATACATTTTCAATTGATATCTAAAATAACCGTAAAAGTGTTTTTCGTACGCAATACACAACCAAATGTAAAAATGTATGCACTATTTCTAGTGAATCTTTAAGTTTGTATTAGTGTTTTAACAAATAATTGCTAAGTAAAACTTACCAGAGGAGAGACTGAATTCACTAAACTTTTCTACAGCCAGCGAGCGGAGTGACCAAAATGACCGTTAAAATAGCTGTTTAGTCGGCCTTTGGGCTGCTTGCTACTAGCTTCACGTTACATCCTATGCACTTTAGGTCACAACTTCCACAAATTAGCAAAACAAAACAGATTTTTAAACGAAAACAAAAAGCCAGGGGACGAGACACGAAAAACGCAGGACAAATTTCGGCGCTCAAAAAAATGATGAAAAATTTGAATATAAGTAATTTTACTTATAAGACACTGTAACTAAGTTATTGTTCTGTGTAGAATTAGCGATGGTGAATATATTATTGAATTTTAACACATTCATATTAACTGGTTTACAAAAAAAGTCGGTATTGGGACAGACCAGGGTAGAGACTTTTTGCATGTTTAAGAATTTATTGTGACTAAACTACACACATTTCTGTAATAAATTTCAGTGACCAAGTAGATAACATTTAGTTTTATGTAATAGGTAAGTTAATTACGATGTGAGTTTAGAAAAATAGTAGTTTTTTGTCCTTGCCATCGAAAGTACCTCTTAACTCGGAATGACCCACATAGTACATAGAGGGCCATTCGGGAGGCCAACTTTACACCTGTCTTTGTCTTTGGCTAGGCTATCCCCATGCCATGGCTCACCCCAGATAAAATATAATACTAATTACCAGGACATACCAATACCTCACAGGTACAGAAGTAAAGTATGGCATTTTGAATGAAGAATATTTGGTTTGTATTGTTTTATTTCATTGTTTTTTGTGTTCTATAATAATTAGGGCGTTATCATACTAGCGGTTTGGAAGCGGCTGCGGGGCGGAGCGGACGCGCAGCGAATGCGTCGCGAACACGCCGCGGCTGCGCAGCGAGGACGTCGCGGACGCATGGCCGTTTTCGTCGCGCGTTTGTAGCAAATTATCGCCGTACAATACACTCAGTTACAAAATGGATTGATTGATGACAATGGATTGATGACACTGCTGTTGATTTTATTACTTCGAAGACGCCGGAGACGAAAACGAAAACCCCCCGTAAACGAATCCCGTTGCGCGTCCGCAACGAATTCGCTGCGCATGCGCGACGTGTTCGTTGTGTGTCGGTAACGAATTCGTTGCGCGCCCGCTCCGCTTTAAAGACGTTCGCAATCCGCTAGTATGATAACGCCCTTAATGTTTGATTTCCGGATGTACATTTACAGAATGTCACTTTTTATTGTTAGTGGCTGATGTCTGTTTACTTGTATAAATATAGAAGTAGGGACTTGCAAATTGTTTGCTTGCCTTGTCATTATATTTTAAAACACTAAAGTACTAAAGTGACTGATAATTTCCACAAAACAATACTGGCCTAGAATAGGTTGTAGCATAGAACAAAAGTGCACTTGTTGAAGCCCATTTTATAGGCTGCACAGTAAACTGATTTTCGTTTTGTTTTAGTGTAGAACATGGTGCAGCTCTGTATTAAAAAGTATGTCCCTCTCTATGTGTTCTGTGACAGAGTTGCACTGTAGAGTAGGTACCTACTACCTACCTATACTTCATTTATTGAAACGAGCTAATAGGAAGATAAAATAAACTCACGTGATTGGTCGTTGAAAATAATATTCTATCTCGTGATTGGCTAGATTGTCAAATCAATTGTCAATTATGAAATCTAGCCAATACGAGAATAAACAATTATTTTCGACGACCAATAACGTGCGTTTATTTACGTTCCTATTAGCTCGTTTCAAGAAATGAAGAAGTAGGTTTTGAATGAACATAGCTTACAAATGTAATAATATAAGTATAGTTTACAAATCTTGATTTTAATGGTCAGTATGATGGATGATAAAAAATTGAATCATATGAAAGTGTTCATATCATAATATTTGTGTCCACATTTTGATGGTCTAGTGGAGAGATGGGAAGGCGCCAGTGGTTGTGTCTGTTCTCTCTGGCATACATGGTGGTATTCTCTAATAATTGAATTGAGTCTACAGATTGGTAGGCAAGTCAAGGTGTAATCTGAATGCCATGGATGGATTGCCAATGTCCATGGAGCTTCTAGGTCTCCATGCTGGCTTAGAATTTAGTGTAAACTGTCACATCATTAGTGTTGGTTGCATAGAATGTGACTGAATGCTAAAAGCACTGCCCTCAGGCAGGCACTAGTTGATTCCACTAGACAATAAGTCTTTGTTAAGTTGCCATATCCTAATGTTTAGATACTCAACATTATACAATATGTATGCATAGAAAGTATAGAGTATTAAATACCTATAGTTTGTGATACTGATGAATTTACATCTTGTGTGAAGTGTACTGTGTAACTATGTTAAGATGGTAGGTGGTACTTGGTAAGGTAAGGTGTGGCATTAATTGGTGCTGCAGCCTTTTGACTTTAAAATAATTTCTAACATTCCCAGGTAATTAAAAGCATTTTGATTAAATTATCATGCAATGTATATACTTATTTCCATTCAAGATTCAACATTTTTGTATAAGCCATAAAAACTATTGATTGATTTGTTACTTTGATCTACAATGCACATAGACATTTTGAAATTATTAAACTTAAAATCACTGTTTTCAGATTCATAACTGTAATAATAAGAAAGGTTACAGTTATACCTAAATGTCAACATAGTCTACACTAATATTATAATGAGGTAAAATTTGTTTGTTTGTTTGATGGAGGTCATCTCCGAAACTACTCAACCGACTTCAAAAATTCTTTCACGGGTGTGTAGAATGGACTGTCCAGTAGGCCTAACATGTGCAACGTTTCGACACGACAAATGAAATATCTCGATCATGTCAGACTGCTCTAACGTACTATGTTAGAGCAGGAGATAATATTATATTAATTTTAATATTTCTCGCGCTGCACATGTTAAGCCGGCTGGTGGTTATAGGCTATATTTTATCCCGGTAGCTTCAAAAGTACACCCGTGCGAAGCCGGAACGTGCTGCTAGTTTGATACAAGTTTGTGCCATTCATTGCATGATAGCTCTCACTACTACAATGTCATGCACTGAGCTGGTTTTTTTGCTCATTGTAAACATAAATCGTTTTTTAATTTTAAAATATTAGTAAGTTAGTGTGTAAGTGTAAGTAGTTGGCCATTATTATATTTTTTATACTTAGTTTACTATAGTGGACAATAAAGTTCATTAACATAGCGCCTTGGTTGTATGACCAGTAGAGGGCTACATAGATCATAATAATTCTTGCTTGTGCCTTACTTAATAATACAGCTTCTCTATGATTGTTTATCTCAAAATTCAAGCTGGTACCTACTTACCTAAGGTAAAATTAAGTACCTATTACGTCACAGATTGATGTAGAAGCCTCTGGGTTAGCGTTATGCATATGAATATTACTTAGATACTTACCTAAGTATTGAATATGTACAATAATGTGACAAAAAAAGTAGGTTTTATAACAATAAAAATACCTAGTAGGTTGATTGATTTATAAATTACCTCAAACTGTTCAATAAACCTAGGTATAGTCTATCTATAAAGTCCTGGCATGAATGTTTGAGGAACTAAAATTATTCGTGTATCTGGCAGCACCAAACAAAGGTATAACAGCTGTCGTCAGCTGTCATCGAGTGAGTTCAAGAACATATTTTCCTCTATTTTTTATTGTTTTCTTAGTTAAACTGCAATGAAATGAAACCGAACTACGCACAAAAGTATCACAAATAAGTAAAGTAAATGAGAGTGACACGCGGGAAGTGATTTTTAAGTTTTTATGCAATGTTTAGCGGAATACCAAGTTGGACATATTTTGTGGGATTTGGATGATTTAAATGGGCGAACAGCATCTATAACGGGTATGTAATCGTTTTATTGGTTGTTTCTAATCTGCCTGAAGTAACAAATTGACCTAAATTACGATTTGGAGACCAAAAAAGGCATTGTTTACATTGCACATTTTTACGTCAGATTGAACATCACAGTAAGTCATGTTGTAGTGAGACCATCTAATCTTGATACATTAAATGGCACACAGTCTAGCTACGTTTTCTGCCTACCTAAGAATTTAAAATTTTCACTAATTGCTTTATGTTTAAAATGCTTTTGATTACCTACTTTCAGTATTTTTTTTTTAATTTTCAGGTAGGTAAATCAGAAAGTACCTACGGTTAGGCGAATTCAAGAATGATGGGAAGTTTGAAACTGCTGTGAAACACAGTAGGGTCTGCCAAGAAAGCAATGGACAATTTTAATATTTGTGCACTACGGCAAAAAATAAAATTCTTATAAAAATGACAATGAAATCCAATTTTGTTTCATTTGCCTTCACCTATGTACCTATGTATGAACACTCAACAGTTTAACCTTTTAATCCAACATTATTACACAGATAAGCACAAGATTTAAAAAATAAAACATGCCTTCCCAAATTCCCACCTAAAAGCTGGTAGGAACTTTTACATGGAACGAACTGCAAGTATCAAAATCAGTAGTCACACTATAGGGTTGCTATATACATTTTAGCAGCGCCCTCATTTATTGTCACGACTTTATAGACAGACTATATATGGGAGGTGATTTAGTCGGCCATGAGTTATGCTAGCCATACATAAGAGTAAGCTAACAAAGCTTATAATAAACTGTATCATTAAGACTTAAGTTCATCATGGCTTATGTTACAATTAACACTTAGTTATGTAGGTAGGTACTGTAAGTTAGTGCCATATTAAAAGAGCTTCCTGTATATTTTTAAATTGTGTTTTATTTACTAATCCCCAATCTATCTATATAGTTAACATGACAGGTATCATGGCAAGCATCTAGCAGCTGCATCTGGTTATGGTAGATAGATACTCAATGATTCAGTTTGCTATCTTTTTTTTCTATAGATTTAAAAGTTACCTACCTATCTACCTACTCCCAATATGATGTGGCATTCAATGCTAACCAGTTACTCCCACCTACAGTATTATGACAAGCTACTATGATACGCTTTCCCTACCAGTGGGGAGGTACCTAGTCCTACAAAAAAATAGAGGATCTGATGAGGATCTTCGGATTTATGAACAGAAATGTACCTCGACAGTGCAGGAATTTTCTCTTTTTTTTTACGAAATTGAAGTTGGTTTAATATTTTTTGAATATTGCCACCTTGTGTTTGAAGATTTCTCTTGTAGATGATGAGAAAGTGGGTGGACATGTCCGAGTATTAGATTTGTATTTTATTTAGAACAGGCATGCGAGGATTGAATTAACAGTAACAATTACCTAGGTACCTACCTACCTACATTCTAATAAAAAAATGGTATGTGCAATCATTCGAACGGAAACCATCTACTGCATATCGTAGCAAACGAGGCGAGTAAGAAACGTAGGTACCTGCATGTTTTAATTTAACTGTAAAAGTTAATTAAGTGGGGTAATGAATGTGCGCAAGGTTCCAAGCGGTTGCAGAGTGCGGCCGCGACGTCGTCGGTCGGCGGCGAGCGGAGGCGCGCGCCCACGCGAGTACCTAGCGCCCGCGCGCGCCCAGTCCGGGGCTCGAGCCAGCCGAGCGACCGCACCCGCGCATCTGCGACGCGACGATATGAAATCTTGCGCCATGTATAAAATCACCTACGTCTCGAAAAAGAAACAGGTAGACCATCTGACAGTTTATTCGCAGTAAGGTATCTTTGAACGAGCACGGGGTGCTCTCGCGCCTCACCGACGCAGCTCGTCGGCCACCGAGCGCACCAGCGGGAAGGCCCCAGACGGCGCGGCACCGCCCGCGTCCGCGCAGCGACCGCTGTGGTCGTCGGCGTTCAGCGAGTAGATCATGGCGCCGCGCAGGTCGTTCTGTTTGATGTAGGCTGCCTTGTCCCGGACGCTGCGCGGCGAGTCGTAAGAGATCCACTCGGCGCCCTGCGAGAGGTAGGGCGCGTGCGCCGCGGCGTCCCAGCGCTGCGCCGCGGAGGCGTGCGCCGCCTCGAAGGCGCACACGGCGGGGTAGTCCGCGAAGCCGCCGCCGCCGCCGACCGCGCCGAAGCCCGACGCGGGGCTGCCCACGCCCGAGTTCTCCTCGTTCACCAGCTTGAAGGAGTGCCCGTATGTTGGTATGCCCACCACTATTTTATCTTTATCGAGACCTTTGGACCGGTACATGCTGACCGTGTAGTTGATGTTGAGGGTGGCCATGAACAGCTCTTCGGAGGCTCTCGGGTACAGAGGTGAGTTTAATCCCGTGAACGGGGTAAACTTAGTGTAATAGTGGTAATCGTAAGTCATAATGTTCGCATAATCAACGTACAGATTTATCTGATCCACATCGTAGGCCACATCCACTATCGTCTGGGGAGCGGCCAAAGCGACGCTGAGAATGTAATTCTTTTTCTCTCTTATGAATTCCATTCTGATCTCCCGAAGCAGTTGGGAGAAGTGCATACGTTCTCGGGCATACACTCCCTTCTGATCGTGCAGCACAGGAAACTCCCAATCCAAATCGATCCCATCAAGTTTGTTATCCTTCAACACCTCTTTGACAGATCTGATGAATAGTTTTCTAGAAGCGTGATCGATCACCATCTCCGAGAAGCCATTCTGTTCTCCCGCTCCTCCGATGGAGAGCAGCACCTTGAGCGCGGGGTTGTGTCGCTTGAGACTGCGCAGACGGCGCAGGGCGGCGCACTGCGCAGGCGCGAGCCGCACGCTGCAGTTGCGCACGATCGCGAACGCCACGTTCAGGTGCGTGCACAGCGCAGGCGGCACGTCGCCCGGCTGCAGCGCGCCGCTGCTGTTGTCGCTAGGGAAGTTGTAGTAACATGTTAGCACTTTTTCTGGCGCTCGGGCTTGAGTGTGTATCGAACTGAGCCCGTATCTCATGAAAGAGACTGACCCTAACAGTGATATGGACAAGATACTGATCGCAGCTAATGCGGTGATGACGGTGATCCACAGCCATATTTTTATCAGATAATTTGCTTTTGATCCACATTCAAACCCACCACGTCTATGTTTGACGATGGAGTCGATTATCTCGCGCTCTGGATAACCTGGATTTTCTTGAAGTTTGTAGAACTTCATATTCTACTAGGTAAAAAACTAACACATTTGAAGATGATTTTGAGTAGGCTAAGATTTTATGGTGATGGTGATCTTGATTAACTAGATCGAATTTTTGCACTTCTAGGGTGAAATGATACTTCAATACAAATTGAAAATTTGAAGATGACAAATATAATAACATGAACGAAATTATTAAATTATACGTAAAACATCACAACTTCCCTCACTCTTCAGTCTCCGTCCGTACCTATCCTATATTACAAAGTACTCTACTATGTATTTCAGTCTTTGTTCCAAACAAAAACAAACTAAACTTTCAGTTTATACAAATGTACTCTGTGAACTAAACAAAGAAAACATTGATTGAAAGAAAACAAGCTAAATAAATACTATAAATAGGGATTTCTATGTGCTGGATTGGATTGGATTGGATGGATGTATAAAAAAAAACACAAACATTCACACTAGTGTCAAACTCGTTTCCTCTTGGTTGGGTGTGTTTTGAAATCGATTTAATTTTTAAAAGTCGATTGTGGCGAAATCGATTCCATTCAAAAAGTCATTCAGTCGAGTGACTCATCTTATGTAGGTACCTACACAACTCGGACAGGCTATGTTGCGTTGCATTGCGTGCGTGATAGTGGGTACACACGTACGTTCTTTCGTCGATTCGGGATTAGGCCAATGCACAGATAAAATAATACTATGTTACAAAGAAGAGAACGCCACAGTCATGTTATGATGTTAATTTGATAAAAGAGTTAGAACCTGAACAGTTTTGTAACTATTTACTGTCATGATTTTTATTTAAATTTAATAAAAACATCCATTTTTAGAAAAAGTGTGGGTAGTTTTGTAAAACGGCAACACCGGCGCTGTGCTCGCTTCCTGACGTCTAGACTATAAAATGGCGTGCTCGCCTTCGATACGGGCAGTCTTTCGAAATCTTGCACAGAGGCAACAGCTCCTTAGATATAACTAGATGTAAAAAGTGTTGGTAGCGAAGAAGTAACTGTAAAATGTAAAATAAATATAGTTCGTGATTATCAAGTGTTGGATTTCATTTCATTTCAGAAGTGACAACCGGACCTTAACAAAGGTAATGTTGAAATTACTATTATATTAAAAAAAGATATCACTTATACAGCCCACTATAACGATCAGTTTTCTAACTGTTGCAAAGATCAGTTATTGCTCATGTTACTTATTTTTAATCTGAATATTAGACGCAGTTGCCTACCTCACTTTTGCATAATGAAATGTAGTTAACATGTAATGGTCGGTATTAAACCGAGACAATCCATTCGTGATAGCTCTTTTCTTGTGTTAATTGGCGGTGGTTACCTGGGGCTTATTTAATAATTTAATATGTACAATTAACCAAAGCATTTCGCATGGTGTTAGCATTGCTGGTCGGTATTAAACCGAGACTTTCCAGTCGTGCTTGGCACTAGCGATTTGTGAGGTTGTGTACTTGTTCATTGGTTGGACATTCTTAGAGTTGTTGAATTTGGTAACAGTTAGTAACATAGCAGTAACAATGATCAACTATCCTTGTAGGTGAGCCTTGCTTATTATATTCTAGTCATTCGCCTACGACTTGCGTAGGTAAAGGTATTTGTGCTATATTTAAATATAAATAAGATTATCTATGTATGTCATCGGCCAGTTGTGCCAAAGTGCTATGTATGCAAGAAGGTGGCTATGTATGTCATCGGCCAGGTGTGCCAAAGTGCTATGTATGCAAGTAGGTGGCTATGTATGTCATCAGCCATGTGCGCCGAATAAATTGAATATTTTTTTTTTTTTTTTTTTTTTTATACATTTATTTTGCGTTCACCACAGACTCTAGGGTCCGTGCTTTTATTGTTACAGTTAATATATTAAAAAGATCTTACTATTTTATAATTTTGACATTTTTGCTACTTAGCAAACTTTAAGGAAACGATATTTATATAAACGATATTAATATTACTACTTACGAATAAAAATTTAAAGAAACTTAATTACTTTACATGAGTTAAAGAACATTTTAATATTACATATTATAGTTATGTTGCTAGCCATCCATCTCCGCCGTCACTTCCTTTAGGGTGTTCCAAACAGCGGCATTGCGATCTTTTATGGCCATTTTGAAGTTGTAGTTTACTATTTCTTTTGCTGGCACTGCCGTTGCTCGCTTTATGAAGTTCCCTATGGCGTCATCAGTATCGTCGGTGTAATAGATACATCTACCTGTATGGCGTGATATGGCTACGACTGCATGGGGGACGCTGTCGTGCAGCCCTATTCTGCTTCTGGTGTTTACAATTATCACCGTCTCGTAAGACAAGCCCTGTGCTTCATGAACTGTAAGCGTACGCGACCCGTCACCCGCCCCGAAACCCTGGTTCTTTAGGGTTTTCTTTTCTTCCTGAGTGTGGACTAGGAAGAGGGTATTGGGGAGGCTTCTGGGAATCTGTGCGCCTGTGTACGCTGCCAGCTTCAGGGATTGTACCTTTCGTTTCGATGAATAAATGCCTGAGTACACGTCTTGTAGGGCGTAAGCAACGTCCATTGGATTTCGGTGCGTTAACAACAGTTCCTTGGTGATGTTTGTGACAAGGTTTGGCCGATTGTACTGTATATCGAAGAGGTTGTCTCTGTCGATAAACGGCAATTGGTTAACATCTCCAATGAGAACGATTTCATCGGCTCCGGCCAACTGAGACGCCATGACTATGGCTCCAAAATGGTTCATTAGGGCCTCGTCAATCGTGAGACGATGACATTTCACCCTGAAGCCATTTACCAGAACTGAAGCCATCGTGCGCACTTTGGTCTTGGCCAGATCTCCTATACGGTGCGCTAACTTTTCTTTCAGGTCGTTGGCTGCCTCAATTGTTGACGTTATGACGATGTCCTCGTTGACATTGAAGTTCTTAACTACCCATGTTGTTTTTCCGCATCCGGGTACTCCGTTGATCCATTCGAAGTGTGGTAGTTTCCAGTGGTTCCAATCTGCCTGTCGACTGCCTGAAATGGTTTCACCCATTTTAAGGATTTTGTCGTCTGGCATTATTATGGTACACTTGGCAACAACTACAATTGGATCAGCGACCGGGGTTTTGAATTTAATGTGGCCTGCCCGCTCCGACTCTTCCTCGTTTTGCTCCACAAAGCCACCTGACACACTGTAAGCCACCATATAGCTGTCCGACATTTTCCCTTCGATGACTCGGGAGTTATCATTGTCGTATATGGCTGCTTCTGCTTCCTCGATCAACACCTTTAATAGACCTTTGTTTCCTTGCCTAAACGTCTGCATGATTTTTGCGCAGGTTTGTAGCTTAACATCTCTTGACGCTTTCGTTATAGCAAGGAATTCGAGAAAAGCATTTATTGCGTGGTCTGTTGGGCGCGTTACGGGCAAGAGTTCTGGCGGACTGACCTGCCCCATTTCGGCTCTCGTCGGCGGTGGCTTTGCCAGGGCCTTGGCAATCTTCTTGCTTTTGGACGTTGCTTCCTTTGACGGCTTTCTTGCTGGCGTTCCTATCAGGCTCCGTGCCGCAGCGCAGAAGGCACTTACGACTACATCCAACCTGCTGCCCCCTGCGGAGCATTGTGGAGGCTGTCTGATGCTCTGCTCCTCCGCTGCCCTTTTGTCGGCTGCTTTTTGTTGGACGCGTTCTGATCCGCTGATGGATGATGGTACCGGGTGACCCCAGCAGTTTGTGGATGTACTCCAGTCGTGTACTTTTAGGAAGCTTAGGTTATCTCCCCTGTTTTCGTACATGATTACCTCATGGTGTTCAGAGGCTTTTAGACATCCCAACAAATCCGAGATTTCACCTTTCTCGTACTCGATCACCAACGCGTCCACACTTATTATGCGGGGTGTGGGTTCCTCGCCAGCCAACTCGCCGATCATTGTGAGCATCGAACTTACCGGTGCGAACGGTCTCAATCCTCCCAACTCGAGCAGTACGATGGTTTTGTTCTGCGTTCGTACAAGACGACATTGGTACTTTTAAATTGAATATTGAATACCTACGTTTAACATTAAATTCATAAATTGCGGGCATGTTTTACTTCCAGTAGTTTTTCATGAATATCTTTAAAACTGGATGAGCTACGCCCAAAATGACAAAAATTTTGACCCCTTTAGAACCCCCTACTCTTAATGAATTTAAGATGACTTTAGAATTTTTTTTAACCTTTGTGGGTTATCTAATTTCTTTTATATATGTCTGATATGAACTATTTTTGAAGTTTATGTCAAGTTTAGTTGGATAGTTGATGATTCAGTAACTAGTGCCTATAGTAAGACTAATGAAAGCTTAAATTAATGTAAGCATGCGGGTACCTACATCAAAGGTATACCTTTGTTGAGATATATGATACTGCAAAGGAATTTTGTTATTTCAGTCCTTGAAGCACGATGGACGATGAATGCATTACGCCACCAGGTACGCCTCCCAGACGGAAGCAGTCTAAAAAGAAGTGGAGAAAGAGAAGGAGTACCTCTTCTTCATCTATTTCTTCTGATGACAGCGTGCATCGCACCCTGAGGAAACAGCAGCGAAAAACTCCAAGTAGGTTGTCTAGTCTACTAAAGATGTATTAATGTAACTAGCCCGGAAAACTGAAAACTCCGACTTCTGGTAGGGTAGTAATTTTAACAATGTAGTTCCTCAAAGTATACTAATGTAAGTACCTAATTGATATTGATTGTACCTATATACCTATTGTGACAATTTCTCTTTGGTAAGAACCAAACTACGGTTAACGGTTTAAGATTAGGTACGATAATCACCCACTGAGAAACAGTGGTAGCATAATCTGGTTCTATAAAGATATAGTGAGCTTCAGAGAAACATTCAGTAGGTAGTGTATGCATTAATTTAAATAAATTGTATTTCACAATAACAAAACACATGTCATAATGATAGTCCACAATAATTCAAATAAATAAAAATTATAATAATTTTGAGGGTAAGTACTTTAAACAAGAACGGAGAGAGTGCATAGATGTATGATAATAGATAACTCGTTGCTAACAGATAATACTACTAGAAGTTAACGGACGGTTAAGATATTTAATTTATGATATTATTCAACTATTTCTATTGGAACTAACTATTTAAGTTTAACAAAGGTTGCTACAAAAGGCGATCTTATCGTCGAAGCTGTTTCTTCCAGACGACCTGCTTAACTATTTGCACAGATTTTTATTTTTGAAGTAAATTTGTGGTGTCTTTGTAATTCTAGTTAAATGAGGTCCCTTATAAACAATTTAAAAACAAAAAAATCGCGCGTTGACAAATACAATGAAGGGGTCCTCGAGGATAGTTTATACTTACTGATATCATGCTATCGTGAAGACAGGTCATATTTTGCGTTTATTGAGAGCTGGGGTAACGGGTGGTAGAAAAGTATGACCTTCAGGCCATGGTTACTACTCCTTCCTTAGCTTCTCAAACGAGGTTATAGAACATTCTCTCCACTCTCCGATTCTTCTGCAGTTGGAATTCTCCTACATGTTTTTCTTCTTCAAGATATTGTGATACCCAATGTTTTTGTGATTTAATTATTATGGTCTTCAGTAGGAATCTGAATTATTTCCACCAGCATTTTATGTTAATATTTTAGGAAGAGTCACAATAATATTCAACTAACGTGTTTCAAGTTTCAAGCTATTTATTTAGCCACAAGGTTACGTGGCATAACATTGGCAAGTCAGGGTAGGTACCTACATAATTTCGTATAGTTAGGCGTTAAATATAAACAATGAAATAAAAACAATATTTCTTATCCGAAGACAGTCAAAAAAAAATGAACAACTCATGTGTTCACCAATAGGTATGGTAAAGTGGATGGGATTCGAAGAATATTATTTATACTTTTAAATTATTTAAAAGAAGCCTGAATATTTCTGACGGCAATTTATTGTAGATACATTTTGAGCCTTGATTTATTAGTTTTTTACTAGACAAGTGTGTTTTGGTTCTTCCATACAGATATTAATTGATTTATTAGTTTTTACTAGTCAGTGTGTTTTGGTTCTTCCATACAGACATTTTACTTATTATATAGGTAGGTGATTCATATACAAAAAAAAAATGAATCAAATTATGAAGTATATTTTTACTTGTTTTACACAATCATACATACTTCAACTGGATTTATATAAAAGGAGAGCATAAAACAACTTGCCAATAAAGTAACGTTCAAATTTAAAAACGTTTATTCGCATTCATGTATGGTAGGTTCAATTATTATAGGTCTTGAAATTAGTTCCTTGTAAAACATGAGTCTTGTAAGGACATTGCAAGTAGGTGCTATGTTATATATACCGATTTAAAATAATGAGATCAGTTAGAATAAACTGTTTCTTATACTTAACTATTGTGTGTGTAAGCCACGGTTTGTCGTATGAATTATGTTAGTGAAAACAAGTAGGTACACTTTTAATTACATAATTACAGTAGCAAATTGGTTGCTCGCTGGGTAATTTTAGTATGTTATGAATTATAATGGGTGGATTATTTTATGATTTAGGCGTCAAAAAGTCAATATATATTTATTCAATAAAATCTTTATATAGACCACTTTGAAACGTCACTTTGTGTATGAAAGACGTTACATTGCATTAAAGATAAAGAAGTTATTATAATCAAGGTCAAATAATTGGTAGGTTCAGTCGCAACATGTTTTACCAATTTCGGTGTGCAAGTTGAGAGAGAATTGAAATGTCTAAAACGACGGGTAGTGTTGTTATTCTGAGTTTGAGTAATTTCACCGTAGTCATATCACTCTGACTCACTGGGCTTTTCTTTTAAATGTTCATTTTTCTAAATGTTATATTTTCTAAGAAATTCATAATTTATTAGGAGTATTCAGTACAGATACAGATACAGATACAGATACTTTATTGATAACAATGGTGTTACATGTCTCGAGAACTTAATATATTTAGAATACAATGTATGTGAGTAATAAAATTAATAATTGAATAATAATTGCTAATAATAATTGACGTCAATGGTAATATTAATAATAATGATGTGCCCTCTAGTGTCGATCTTTAACTGTTTTGTTTGAAGCTTTTCTTTGAGTAAAGGCATGAACTTGAGTCTCCAACGTGCAAATCTATGGGCTACTCCACTTAGCCAAGTGGTACGTTTTTTGAGCAGACGAAATTAGCAATCCCATGCTAGATAGTGATATTCAATGTAAATGGTCATTATGACAATAGTCCAAATCAACTTTTGAAGGTAAATGTGATATCCGTCCAGTGTCAGATAAATTAATATTTTTATGCACAGAGTTTATATCCACTTTTAGTATCTTAACATATTTAAAAATGTTAACGGGACTTAATCGCGTATTGAAATCACATTATTTACCTCGACGTACTCACACTTTTAGTAATTCTTGCACATTATTTTGTTATTGATATCGGAAGTCCCGAGTTATTATTAGCACACTGAGTTTATAATATTGTTTAATAGTTTGGTGATTACTTATTACTAATGAACTTAAAAATCAATTTGACTGGATCACAGTATCACTAAGTTTTTCTTATTTTATTTAGTACTTGTAATTTTATTTAGTACTTGTACTGTATAGTCATACAGTAACACATTATAACAAACACTTTATTGATGTAGTATTACTTTAGATATTTTAAATTAAAATTGTACTGTACATGGCTAATGTTTACGTCGATAGCGGCGCCACCTCTCTTACATTAAGTAGAGGTTACAGATCATTTTGTACTTATAGTCCGTAGATCGGATTCGTGATTATATTCTCGATGTAGTTACTTACATATTATTATGATTTATTCATGAAATATTAGATTTGTTTTCGGTACTTTTGTAATCTGATTGATGTAGAGGTAGTACAGGTACATTTAGTGAGTTTTTTAGCTGATATGAGCTTATAACTATTAAGATGATAAATGTTAAGGCTTTTATTTTGCGATTATATAATTGATGGGCGTTGATGGGGAAGATTTTAGCTTATAATTATTATGTCTTGTAAGAATCATTCGTTGATCAATCAATCAGGAATGTGGTACTTTTATAATTGTAAAACATTAAGTAATGCTATTCTCTATGCAAAAGTTACCTGTTTTCAAATGAAGTGCTTATGTTGCTCTCACTGTTTAGAATTAATTAAACATTGTAAATTGTAACATTCATGCAAGTCAATTAAGTATGTAGACTACATTAAAATGTTGTCTAACTATAATCTTAAGAGTGTCATGATTATATTTTGACGACCCCCGTGGAGCAATGGGCATTTACAGATAATTGTACTAAGTTTTAATCAGTCATCTGGTTACCATAGTGCAGGTATTTAATTGCTTGGCTTGGAACTGGATGACGCTGTGTCCAAGAACGTTTATTTAAGATAAAGATAGTTTATTTGCTTGAACACAATGTAGGTCACAATGTATGTTAACAATAGGTATTTTAATTATCTATATTGTATTTTGTACTTCCTTCTGATTAACTTGCAATAATGTTGTAGTATAGATAGACCGTGCGCCGGGAGTCAGCACGGTGCCGGATGGCCGAGTGTCATGATTTTTATTTAAATTTAATAAAAACATCCATTTTTAGAAAAAGTGTGGGTAGTTTTGTAAAACGGCAACACCGGCGCTGTGCTCGCTTCCTGACGTCTAGACTATAAAATGGCGTGCTCGCCTTCGATACGGGCAGTCTTTCGAAATCTTGCACAGAGGCAACAGCTCCTTAGATATAACTAGATGTAAAAAGTGTTGGTAGCGAAGAAGTAACTGTAAAATGTAAAATAAATATAGTTCGTGATTATCAAGTGTTGGATTTCATTTCATTACGAATAATTATACAGCGCAATTATTTCAAAACACGCCCTGAGCTCAATTATACCTGAAACCTGTAATGCAATTTATGAGGTTATGATACATATTTATAAATTGTTCCACAAAATCCCGAGAAAATGAACGAAAGTCCGACATTTTAACAGCGCACTCGTACCCTCTTCATAGAAATATCAATCACGACTAACATGTTCGACTTCGCGGCTACACGTACAAACATTTTTTCATCGAACATCGAGCAAGAATTATGAACGTTTGAATCTTGTTCGAATCGAACATTTTGGTTGGCTTCGAGCATTTGTCTTGAGACTTGCATGGTACACACGTTCGTACTTGCTCGAGATCGAGCAAGTTTATCGAGCAAGAACGTACGTGTGTACCCACTATTAGACTAGTCTAGTCAAGGGCAAGCTCACATGATTCTAAGCCACCGTCTCAGTCAGTCGTCGTCGTATTTGGTACACTAAATATTTATTATTTAATAGCTTGCATCAAATAAAAAATAGTAATACGACATAGTTCACGTCGCGGGGCGACAATCTTAGAGCATTTAGAACGCTCTAAGGCGACAATGGATGCGACTGGCGCAGGATCGTAGTGGATGGCACAAACTAAGGGAGGCCTATGACTAGCAGTGGGTAAAGTCGGGCTGTGGATGATGATGATGAAATAAAAAATCCTTTTTCCTGAATGAATTACTGATTTTCAACCATTTTTCAACTGTGTCGTACGTACGTAACTGAGATGAGAAGGGAAAAGGTCAGCACTAGTCACATTGACATGTTGACTCGACTTTTGACAAATAATTTGAAAATGACAATTTTGAGTGTTTGATTTGAGTAAAGTTTTGTTGGCTGAGAGTTGAGTTGAGTTGCACTACGGATTGTTATTTTTGCTTCGGGTTTTAATTCTTTATTCAGAACGAAAATGATCGAGTGATGTAAATATGTTGGTGTACTAAAAAAGTTAAAAAAGAGTAACAGTACAGTACCTACCAACAAACACGACGATCGTGAAAGCTTCTGCAAAGCGGGGTGTTTATCGGAACGTCTCCATCGCCGTTCCATCCAGCGATGGACGGTCCAACATTAAACCATTACGAGGAACAGTTGTACTCGATGTTCAAATCCTTCGACGTGAACAACGAGGAGGCTCTGGACGAGGCTGCGGTTCAGGAGCTGTGCGATGCTTTGCAGCTGGAGGAGCGCGGCGCGGCTCTCGTGGACACGCTGTTCGAGAAGCGCGCTGGCCGGGTCACCTTCGAGCGCTTCCGCAGCGGCTTGCTGGCCGTGCTGGCCGAGCCCGCCCCCGCCCCCGCCCCCGCGCCCTCCTCCTCCACGCCCGAGCCGCGCCCGCCCGACCCGCCGGCGTCGCCCGCACCCGCAGGTATCACATCAATGAACTTCTAGTTATCTGACGGTCAGCTACGACGAGCGAGACGGTCTAAATATAAGGTCATGGCGATTGAGAAAAACTCATTTATTTGAAATATTAATATTAATGTTTGAAAGCCTCCAAATATGTCATCCCATTGAATTGAATGAATTGATGACCAATTAAATTAAATCACTAATAGTGATTTAATTTAATTTTAATTTAATTTCGTCGATTCAAATGAGATTTTTTTGAGAGCTGTTGTAGAGCTGTTGGATCTCCAAGAAATAAATAAATTATACCTAACTCGCATCAGCCCTAAGGGTAACATCCAGTCTGAAATGGATCATACCTAACCATAGTGACTTTATATGATTTTAGACTATTTTCTACTATGATCTAACTTTATGATTATTTTCTATTGAGAAAATTTTCAAGAATCGTATTTTCCAAGTTACGAATGCTCAGGGGGAATCCTCAACTTCACAGTTCTACTCCTTTTTACAGTATGTAATGTAAATATACATATTATCAGAAAAGAACGTCTCCTTCCAGGCAACAGCGCGGGATCGAGCGAGGAGCCCTCGGGCGAGCTGGAGCCGCGGTTCACGCTCGGCGGCAAGCGTTACGGGCGGCGCTCCCGTCCCCCCGCGCCGCGCGCCGCCTCCCTCCCCCGCGCCGCGCCCCCCACCTCCCCCCGCGCGCGCCGCTCCCTCTCCGCCGCCCCCCCCCCGCTGCAGCACGACGCGAGACTCGACCGCGAGGCGGCGCTCGCGCTCTGCCGCGACCTGCGCATGCACGCCGTCGACCGCCGCCTCGTGGAGCGAGTCTTCGAGGACTCGCCCCCCTCCCCCACCGTCGGCGAGTTCTTCGAGCGCCTCGACTCGACGCTCGCCAGGGAGGTCAGCGACGCCGCCGAGACGGACCGCCTGCTCGACGAGTGGGAGCGCTGCGGCGTGCCGCGCCCGCGCCTGCTGCTCGCCGAGCTCGGCCTGGGGGACGCCGCGCCCTCCGCGGCCGCCCTAGAGAGCGCGCTCGACGCCGAGCTGCGCGCCCTGCCGCCCCCCGCCTCGGAGCAGCGCGCGCGCCTGCTGGCCGCCGCGCTCGCGCTCGCGAGGGACGAGAGGGGCGCCGCCCGCCGCCGCGCCGAGGCCGCCGCCGCCGAGCGGGACAAGCTGCGAGCGGACGTCGCCGAGGCGAACGCGCGCGCCGCGCTGCTGGCGCGCGACGTGGACGAGAACCACGCGCGCCTAGAGCGCGAGGCGAAGGAGAGCCTGCGCCGCGCCGCCGCGCGACACGAGGAGGAAGCGCGGGGCGCGCGCGCCCGCGCCGACGCCGAGCTCGAGCGGGCGGCGGCGGAGCGGGCGCGCCTCGAGGGGGAGCTGGCGCGGCGCGCGGACGAGGAGGCGCGCCTCCGGGCCGAGCTGGAGGCGCGCGCCGCCGAGTCGGAGGAGCGGGCGGGGGCCCACACGGCGCAGCTGGAGGAGGCGCGGGGGGAGCGCGCGCGCCTGCTGGAGCGCGCGCGCGCGGCCGAGGAGCGCGAGCGCGCGCTCGCGGCGGAGGCGGCGCGCGGCGCGGCGGTGCGCGAGGAGCTGGAGGCGCTGGCGCGCGCGCACCGCCGCGCGCTGGACCGCGCCGACGAGCTGGCGGCCGCGCTGGAGGCGGCGCGCGCCCCCTGCCCCCCCGCCGCCCCCGCCCCCGCCGCCCCCTGCCCCCCCGGCGACGCCAACCTGTCGGCGGAGCTGGGCGCGCTGCTCGCGCCGACCGACCTCGAGGTTCGTCGCTGTCGATCACGTGAGGTCCTCCGTCTTCACCTCGGATCTGATGTTGCTAATTTATTCCTCAGAAGGGGACGCGTGATGTGGCGGAACCACCTGGAGATCCGCTGAGATCGGAATCGGAAGCGAGCTCTCCGCCCCCGCCGGCCGCCCCCGCCCCCGCCCCCGTCCCCAGCGCCCCCGCGGGGGACGCGGAGGAAGAGTGTGAGCGACTGCGCGAGCTGGTCAAGTGAGTGTCTCACCGCGATGTTTATCGGTTCGGTGCACCCAATGATCACTCGATAACGCAACCTAGCTCGATGACCGCACTCTGCACACCAAATCGAATCAAATCTAATTCTAAATACGAAGCTGAGAGGGACAGATGTCGAATAAATTTGTGATGAAATAAATAAATAATGTAAGTGTCCGTCGTGCAGGGAGCTGGAGAGTGCGCTGGAGGCGATGCGCGGGGAGTACGAGGCGTGCGAGGAGTACTGGGGGGGCAAGCAGCGCGCCGAGCGGCAGGCGCACGACACCGAGCTGCGCGCCGCGGACGCGCGCCTGGCCGCGCTGCTGCACCGGGTCGCCGCCTTCGAGCGGCGCCTGCCCCAAGCCGCCCCCGCCCTGCCCCCCGTGCACGAGCTGCCCGCGCTCGAGGACCAGGTGAGCCCTGCACCCTGCACCCTGCACCGCACCTATCCTGGATATCGTCTGTCACTTTGTTCAGCTCGATGAATTTCAACATCGGCTGGCTCTGGCGGACTCCAGTTTTCTGCTTGCGTCCCGTGAAACGAAATTCGACCGGGTCGGTTCACGCTCGCTCTCTTGTCAGGTGTCGGCGCTGGAGGCGGAGCACGCGGCGGCGGTGCGCGCGCTGTCGGCGCGGCTGCAGCGCGCGCACGACCAGCTGGCGCGCGCGCACCGCCGCCTGGCCGCGCTGCAGCGCCGCCGCGACGCGCCGCCGCCGCCGCCGCCCGCCGCCGCGTCGGCCGACTGCGAGCGCTGTCGGCGGCTGGCGGCGGGCGCGGCGGCGGCGGGCGGGCGCGCGCTCCGCGCCGAGTCGGCGGCGCGGCGGCTGCAGGCGCGCCTGCTCGCCGCCGACCTGCTCGTCAAGGAGCTCTACGTGGAGAACTGCGAGCTCGCGCGCCACGCCCCCTGACCCCCTCGCCCCTGACCCCTCGCCCCCTGACCCCCTCGCCCGACCCCCACTGTGGATCGATACGGTTCCTCTTAAAGAAATATATAAATGTGTAGGTATGTATGTGTTGTCTGTCGGACTGATTGTTGATAAAATATGTTCTTAGTGATCTAATTGTAAAGGCGATTGAATCACCTTACATACATATTCGGGAGTATAGTAGCATTACCGACTGAGTATAATTTATGAATACCGACCATCTTGCTCTCGGCTACGATATGGGCTGTGCGATAGATTTTTGGAACTAAATTAATCTTTTATACTGCCCCTATTTTGACCGTAAATTCTTTTAAAAAGAATTTACGGTCAAAATAGATAGAATCCGTCCAAAAGCACGCGTGCATCGCCTTATTAGTTTAGTTAGATGAATGAGACGAGTGGGAGTGAGATGAGCGGTGGATACATCGCTGTGAGCTCTCCAATGTATCATTGAGGTTTTGTAATTGGGAACTGATTATCTTAGGTAATTGTTATTTAAAGATTTTGTTAAATATTTAATTTGCCTTTGACGTGATTTTACGATTCATTCCAAAACCTGGTACACATGAACTCAGACTAGATAACTATTATAAGTATCAAATATTATCTAGTAAATTAAAATTACTAAATAATGTAAGTAAGTAATGAGTGTAAAGTGAGAAATATATTGGAATTAAAGTGTTGACTTCTATCTGTGGTGTTTGTATTGTACTGTCGTCGTCGCGCCTTCCAACTCATCCATCAATGATCATAAGGGTTTATAATGTCAAAAAATAGGTTAAAGTTAATGTCACGTGATATCGATTGCATAGATCTTCATAGTAAAGTAAAAATTAACGTGCCATCCAAACGTCTCAGATCTCATACACCAATACACGTTCCTGTAGTTTCATCAAATTACAGACAAAATTCAGAGGTACTTGTGAACTTGTGGCGCGCATGCGACGGTTTCAACAAGCTGAGTAAACATAATTGGCTTCCTATAGCTAAATCATTGTCAACTCCGTTAAATTTAAGCTGTTGGATCTCCGTTAAATAAATAAATATCTTGTATCCTGGATCAACACATAGACTACTTTTGACCCCGGTACTTCCACGGGAACGGGAACTGTTCACCGCGGGGCGCAGCTAGTAGGTTATAAATAAAACAATAGTTTCAACGACAACTTATTTATTGCCTAACTTTTTAAAAGAACCTAAATAATTTTTTTATAATTTAGGTAATCACACAAAAAATATTGAATAAACTTAATTACTGCCTCACCATAATTATATGAAGGAATTTATGTTGTCAAAAAAAAAGTTGCTGCCGCTGACACTTTCACGAGCTAGCCACTTTACATCAATATGTGTAATGCAAAGACTATAGAGTTATAATGCAATCATTAACCAGGTATAACAAGGCATCATACTTATTACCCGGCGCTTGTGCTATGCAGCGGATTGCAGCGTAGCCGTGGTGGACGATAAGCAGAAAAGTACTAGCAAAATGAAATAAGTAATATTTATTAATAACAATCACCCATAAATATATTATGTATTATAGGCACAATGATTTGATATTGTACTTATTTCGTGTAATGACTAAATATTCTGATATAGTTTAACTTAATAATTACTAAACGCTGTACTGTACGAGTACTCGACCACCATTGCAACTCGATTAGCAAGTTTAATAGATCTCCACAGCGCTCAAAGGTTCAGTTGCCCTTCCATCAGTTTTCAAGCTGTATTTAAGTAACTTCGCTAAAGGGTCAAGAATTTCAACGTAGGTATAAAATTATTCAACGATGCAAGTCACCGAGGGCGGCGCTGCGCTGGATTCTTCTCGTTCTATTCAATGAGATACTAGAGTCAGTATCAAAGATAGTCAATACTACAAAGTGAAGGTAGGTCCTCTGAGCGTGATATGGGGGGTCAGGCAGATGTAGAGCAGGTACAGGCAACAGGCTAGAGGTACATCCCGTTGACGAGGTAGTCCGCGTCGTGCGCGAAGGGCTTCCCGCGCCGCAGCCGACGCCGCGCCGCGCCCAGCCGGCAGCCCAGCAGCGCGCCCAGCACCACCGTCATCGCCATACCTGACACAAACACACACACTTATACCTACTCGATTTCTATAACTAACGTACGGATGTCCGTAGGTCCACTGCCCGAACGTATCTACTCATTTCATTCATTTATGACTGACTCCTTACTTCGGAGTAGGTAGGGTATGTTGACTACTTTAAATGGTTTTATTTAGCTCGACCTGTTTGTTTGTTTATACTTAACTTGGATCAAAATCTAGTGATTGAAATTTTACCACCGTCCTGTAGACGGATTGATCTGATTTTTCATCATAATTGACATATAGGTAAGTAGGAAAGTCCAAAATGGCTGCCGCTACAGAATGGCGGACTACGTGTTTTCTCACAAACCCCGCACTATGGGCAATGGGTATCAAATGAAAGGGCTCGACTAGCAGAATGCGGTACACGATGTCACGCAGGCGGCGGCAGGGCAGGAGTAGCGTGTCTCGCTCACCCAGCACGAGCAGCAGCACGGCGGCGGGGGGGCGCTCGCTCAGCCCGTCCCCCTCCGTCGCCACGCGCGCCTCCGCCCCACCGCCCCCACCGCCCCCACCGCCCCCGCGTGCAGGCTCCGACATCTGCAACATAAAGCAACGAACAACTTCACTACACTCTCATTAGTGTGTGCCTATACGAGTGGTAATGTAGGTAGGTAGGTATATAATATGTTACTCTATGGTGTATGGGACATCAAAATGATAAAGATGTAATTTAATTTGACACACGATTTATTCACTAAATTGACATGTTAATGAGCCGCGAGTTGAATGTGGACTGCCGGCGCTCGCGCTCATGCATGGAAATGCAAAGATTGCAATTTTGTGCGGTGTGTGAACCGTACATGTTCCGGGGCGCGAGAGGAGGCCTATGAGATGAGATGAATTTGTTAATTAGCGATAATGGTATCATGATATAAGATGATGCAACAATGTTTGTTAGTTATCGCAGTATGATACCGACATTTAATCGCGATCGTTAATGAAACTTATTCTATCGAACTTAGGTGACGTCGCGGAGTCCTTGCTGGACTTTTCGCACTTCACACTGTAAGAATTAACACACGCACTATTGTCACCACACTTATTTATCTCACTATAAACACTAGCGGAGACCGCTGAGCCGCGAACCGAGGGTGTGGGCTGCATGCACGGGGGGGGCGGCGGCACGGCAGCGGGCGTCACGGCCGTGTCCCGCGCCGTGCTGCCGCCGAGAGCGGCGGTGCCGCGCCCGCGCCGCGCTCGCCACCAGAGGAGCGCAGCGCCAACGAGCGCGGCTGCCGCCACACAGTAGATAGCGACGTATTGGTGAACGTCGTGAGATGACAGTTCGTCGTTTTGCTCGAATTGATCAGCTGCTTCCTTTAGTCCTGCGATACTTTTGTTGATGCGCTCTATTGAACCTTTAAAGTCGCCGCTGTCGCTCTCATTAAGATTTATAATCGGTATTGACAAATGTATTATTTGATTGACGGGTGCGATCTCTATCGATAATAAGTCTGGCTCTGTGTTCAGTGTGCTAGAATGTTGCTTATGAGACATTATAGTGAAGGACTCGCCCTTGATGACGCATTCGTTTCCAAGTGCGATAATGTTTACACCTGTTAATTGTTCCTGTGTAACTTGATAGCCACAGATAAATCTTGCAGTGCATTGACCGCAACAGGTGATCATGAAATTGTTTACATTGATAAGCTCCGTCCAGGTCGGTTGACACGTGCTTAATGTTGTTTTACATTGAGTATTCTTATCGTCCTTGACACAAAGATTATCTCCTGATGCCTTTTGATACACCGGCTTCTGTAATTCACATAGGTGTAATGAATTTTCAAGCTTAATGCATCTTTGCGTTAGCTCAATATCCGAAATCGGTATATACGTATCCTTTTCAATGTTGATTGCTAAAAAGGCCGCTATCGGTGTAATGCTAACGATGGCGTTTTGTTGTTGCTGAGGGACTGGGTACGTTTTATACAATTCGTAGCTATCCCTGTTTACCAACGGAATCTGTATTTCGAAGATAAAATATTCCGAAGACATTCTTGTTCTGACCTTGAGAATTTTGTAGAGTGTTGCAAGGTCGGTCTGGATGTTGTTTACGGGCAGCGATAAGTCCTTAGACAGCTGTCCAGAAATTATACTGAGTTCTTTACGTAGCTGCGTGGGTGTAAGCAGATGAACGTTGAACTCCTTATAATTTGAAATGGTTTCTAACAAAGCGTCTTGAATGTTTTTGAGACTGATTAATATGTTATTGGCGATCATACTGGACATCATAAACTCGTTGATGTTGTCTATTTTGACGATAGCATCGTTCAACTTGACCGCTGTCCCTGCTAGTTCATTCAAGTGTCTGTTGAATACTTTATGTTGTTTTTCCATCGATGTTTCGACTCTTTTAATTAAATTATTTTCCGCTTCAATGACTGATGTTTGTTTTTTCCACAAGACGGCCAAATGTCTCTGGTCGCTTCTGAGTTTGTAAATATCCTTTTCATATTGCTCTGCGAAGCGGCTGTCTAAAACGCCGAATAGGCTGTTTGCGATATTTCCCAAGCCGTCTATGAGTCCTCGTCTCTTGCGCGCGTGCTTATCGTTTTGTTGTAAGATATCGTTGTAGTACGCTATTTCTGAGAACCCGTGACGTAACTGCAGTAGTAAAGTATCACAGTGGGATTTCCTTTCTTGGAATTTTAAGCATAGTTCTTCTAAGTGTTTATTGTATGCACTTAATAACTCCATTCCTTTCCAATACGGTTTCATGTTGTAATAGACAACGAGTTTCCACTTATCTTGAATGATTCGAAGGTCGGAAACTTTGTCAAAGTAAATGCTGTTGTTGTTTTGCATTGCCGTAATGTTGTATGCGCCGTGGACTGCAGTCGTAGAACATAACATTAACAACATGAAAATCATAGTCATCAAATTAATGCATGACGAAATTAGGGAACCTTTTCTTTGTTTAGGTTTTTCTACCTGCTCCTGTTGATCTTTTGCTGTCGTGCTGACTTGGTTAACAGGTAGAATTGAGACCTTGACGATTGGTCTTTTAAGAATTCCACTCTTCGTCTTGATGCTGACTACCCGGACGTGGTTGTCTTTGCCGGGGTGAAGTTCGATAACTCTGCCTAAAACCCATTTGCCTGCTGGCAGGTTGGCATCGTGTATTATGACTATGTCATCTAATTTTATATTAGGACGTGTCTCTCTCCACTTGCTTCTGGCAAGTAGCTGTGTGAGATATTCTGTACGCCATCTCTTCCATATGTCTTGGAAGATTTTTTGTGTTAGTTGCCACCTCGTTCGCTCATCCCTTTCAGTTTCATAGATTGTTAAAACTGGGCCGCTGGCTAGGAAGTGGGACGGAGTAAGATAGTCGATGTCCTCCGTATCTTCGCTCAAAGGACATAGAGGGCGGGAGTTTAAGCAAGCTTCTAGTTGTGAAAGAAGAGTTGTAAATTCTTCGTAGGTGAGCTTCTGTTCTCCAACTACTCTACGTAAATGGTACTTCAGACTTTTGACGCCTGATTCCCACAGACCGCCAGCTGAGGGCCAAGATGGTGCTATGAAATGGAATTCTATTTTCATTTCGTTTGTTTCGCTTAGGAATTCTTCTGATAGAAACGATTTCAGTTCTATAAATTCCTTTGTTAGGATCTTGTTTGCTCCAACGAAGTTTGTTCCGTTGTCGCAATAAATGTGTCGCGGGGTACCTCTTCTCGCTGAAAATCTTCTCAGAGCTGCGAGGAAAGCTGACGATGACAAATCGGACACAAGCTCAAGATGAATGGCCTTGGTCGCCATGCATACAAAAACTGACACATATCCCTTTGTTGTTTTTATGCCTCTGCCTTTACTTGATTTTACATCAATAAAACCAGTAAAGTCAACTCCTGTATTGTAGAAGGGCCTTGAAGGATTCGTCCTTGATGTTGGCAGGTCACCCATCAGTTGATTTTGCATGACTGGCTTGTGTCTCTTACAAACGACGCATTGTTGTAGGCGTTTTTTCACAGCTCTGTTTCCCCCTACGATCCAAAATTCCTTTCTTAGCCAAGAAAGCGTTAAGCGACTTCCACCGTGAAATGTTTGTTTGTGTGCGTAGTCGATGAGCATCTCGGTGAAATGGCCTGAGTGAGGTATTATGAGTGGATGTTTCATTTCCTCACTAATATTCGAATTTCTCAGGCGACCTCCAACTTTTAACATGCCATCTTTGTCAAGATATGGGTTCATGTTAAACAATTTGCTCTTTTGACTGACAATTTGATTTTTCTGAAGGTCTTTGATCTCGACGGAGAATTCCAGTTGTTGAATGCATTTAACAATTTTAAGCTTCGCAACGCGTATTTCGCCCGTGGTTAAATAACCATTATTACGATGACTTGGATGTGTTATCGCTCGCATAATCCATGCAAGGACGCGCGACGCTCGCGTAAAACTGCTGTGCTTGCTTATCAATTGTTCTATTATGTTTGTGTTTGTACTTGTTTGTGTACTTTCAATTTGAGTTATGTTCACTGATTGTATTTTAGTTTTTGTTTCTAAATCAGTTTCGAATTTTTTCGTTTCGGTATCGATTTTTGACGATTTTAACCATGCAGGGCCGTGCCACCAGAGTGAATGCTCTTGAAGCTGACTTGCTGTCAGGCCTCGGCTGGCGCAATCAGCTGGATTATCTTTTGATTTCACATAGCGCCAACACTCTGCGGGCATTATTTCTGTTATCTTTTTGACCCTGTTGGCAACGAAGGGCTTCCACTTACTTGGTTCTCCATGTAGCCAACCAAGTACTGCAGTAGAGTCGCACCATCCGTTAAATTCGATTTTCCGACCGTGTAAACTTTCTTTGACCTTGGTCATGAGCTTTGCTAATAAGTGTGCTCCACTTAGCTCTAATTTAGGCAATGACATCCCACTATCTATCGTGCTGATAGGATTCACCTTTGTTTTGGCAGCTAAAAGCGTGATTCTTGCTGAATCTTGCCCTTGAACTCGTGCGTAAATTACTGCCGCGAACGCCTTTGTAGACGCGTCACAGAATCCGTGAAGCTGTATGACGTCATTCTCTCCACATCCTATCCACCTAGGTAATCTGGTTTTGTTGATGTTTTCAATATCTTCTCTCAGCTGGACCCATCTTTTGTAAATATTTTCGGGTACTTTATCGTCCCACTGCAAATTCGACTTCCATACTTCTTGAAATAAAAGTTTCAGTTGAATAACTGCTGGAGATAACCATCCTAGGGGGTCGAAAACTTTTGATATTTCGGACAAAAGAATTCTTTTTGATGGTACTGTGGACGATTTCGGTGACATCTTGCATTTGTATGAGAATACGTCTTCTTTAGCTTTCCAAAGGAGCCCCAATGTCGTTGTTGATTCCTGGTGACGAAAATCAAAGGTGTCGTGAGATTTTTTGGTTGTATTATCATTGCCTAGTAACGATGATTCGTTTGAACACCATTTTCGCAGATTGAATCCTCCTAGTTTTAGAAGTTCGGTTAGGTCTGACTTCAAGGCCTTTGCCGATTCAATGCTGTGGCTTCCGCTGATCAGATCATCCATGTAGAACTGATCTTCTAGTACCCTTGCTGCTGCAGGGAATTTATGACCCTCATCGCTTGCTAGCTGTTTAAGAGTCATCATTGCTAGAAAAGCTGCTGCCTTTGTACCGTATGTGACAGTAAGGAGACAAAAATCCTGAACTTTTTTGCATTCAGAATCCCGCCATACTACTTTCTGATAGTGTTGGTGGTCTTTATGTACAAGAATTTGACGAAACATTTTTTCTATGTCCGCTATGTATGCATATTCGTATTGTCTCCAATTGATTACCAAAGAGAGTAGGTCTTTTTGTAAATTCGGGCCCCGAAACATAACATCATTTAAACTGTATCCGCGCGTTGTCATTCCTGATGCATTAAACACGACTCTCAAGGCTGTTGTAGTAGAGTCGGCGCGATGCACACAGTGATGAGGCATGTAGTATCCGGGTTTCTTGTTACCGTCACTTACCGATAAGCGCATGTGACCTAATTCTTGGTATTCATGCATAAACGATATGTACTCATTTGCGACATTTTTATATCGTTTAAATTTTCGTTCTAATTGATAGAACTGTGCCAATGCCTTTGGCTTTGATTTGCCTAATTTTTCGTCTGCGTCGGAATGTAATGGTAGGCGAACGATATACCTACCATCTGCTTGGCGCTCCGTTGTGTCTTTGTACAGCTGTAAGCATTCCAAGTCTTCCGTGGACATGTTGTTTTGATCGGAAATATCTTCAATGCTCCAAAATTTACTCAGATCATTTTCTTCCGTCAAAACTACGTTACAGTGATACGATTTTGTGACGTTTGCACTGCCGCATAAGATCCAGCCAAAACGCGTTTGTTGAGCGACTGGCATGGATGGATTTTGTCTGATGACACCACTCAAAATTATTTCCGCGTACACGTCTGCACCTAATAAAAGATCTACAGATCGACTTCTGTAGAACTCGGGATCTGCCAATTGAATGTTGTCTAAATTGGACCATGTTGGCTGTTTGAATGTTTGATTCGGTAAATTGTTGACTACGTGTTTCATAACGAAAACTTCAAAATTGATTTGGTAATCGATGTAAAGTGATGATAACGATATCCCAATGATTCCTTTGCAGATCATTTCCTTGGCCCCTACTCCAAATATTATTCCTTGGCATCTTTTGCGTTTGATGCCTAACATTTGTGCCGCATTTTCGGTAATCAAGGAAGTTTGTGAACCTTGATCGATCAATGCTCTCAAAGTAAGAGGGGTTCCGTCGGCCTTGGTCACGTTTACCAATGCAGTTGCTAGAAGAATTTCCCCCGCCTCCCCTTGTAAAACATGTGCATTACCCTTCTGCTGACTCTGCTGAGAATTGTTCGTTTCACACGATTGTGATTGTGAAGAAATACGAACTCTGCCGGTCGAAGTGTTGTGCAATAAAGTGTTGTGCTCTCCCTCGCACTCTTGGCACCTTTTGTTGGAAAAACATCTTTTATTGCCATGTGACATAAGGCAGTTTTTGCAAAGGGATAGTTTTTCGACGGTTTTCTGTCTCAAGTGAGGCGGCATTTCGAGGAATGTTTCACATTGGTAAAGTTTGTAATGATTGTTCATGTTACAAACTGCGCATTTCGTAATTTTGTTTTGCAATTTATTGTTTGCATTATTAGAATCCTGATTTTGATTAAGTTTATTGCTTGAAAATGATTTGAAAAAATGAGTTTTCTTGTTTGATGATGACTCTGGTTGTTGAGTTTTCACCTCAGGCTTTCTTCTAGATGCTTCTAGTGAAGTAAACTTGAGTTCAAGAAAATCCAATAAATCCTTTAGCGTAGGTAGATCCTTTGGGTTTTTTAATGACTCGACGTAGTCAATATGCGTGTCCGAATCTAATTTATTTGAAACGATGTAAACGACGAGTGGGTCCCAGGTACTTATGTCGACTCCTAGGGCCTTAATTGCGTTAAGGCACTCGTTCGTTGTATCGAAAAGTTTTTTGATGGCTGCTGCCGATTGCTGTTGCAATGTAGGTAAGCTTGTCAAGGTATTCATATGGCTGTTGAATATCAATTTCAAGTTATTGTAGCGATGTAGCAGAATGTCCCAACCCACTTCGTAGTTTTCGGAGCTAATTGGTAAATGTTGCACCAATTTTTCTGCCTCGCCCTTGAGCTTACTTTTAAGGAACTGCATCTTTTGGGCGTTCGAAAGAGACTTGTTGCTGTGTACAGCCTCTACAAATAAATCCTTGAAGGACACCCAATGCTGATAGCTCCCGCTGAAGGTCGGTATATCCATTTGCGGAGTCGATTTTTCTCGATGATGATGAGACCACATTTTTTCATTCAGCGACCTTTTGATGTCATTGAACTGCTGTTCATACTTGCTGTAACTTTGCTCATACTCGAGATTGTCTTCGTAGAGCTCGCTATCAATTTCCCAATGCAGGGAATCGATAACCGACCAACGGCTTTGTACCGACTTCAGCGTGTCTTCGAATTCCCACCTGCTGGTGATTTTTTCGAAATCAATTGTTTTGACCGTCCTGATGAATGCTTTGAAGTTACTTTGCTGCTTTCTCAACATTTCATCTAGCTTGCTGCTAGTTCCTTGCCCGCTGCTGCTGCGCTGACCTTGGGAACCGGACGGTGTTGGCTGCGGCCAAATTTCTGGCGTCCCGGGACGTGGCGTTGCCTGCCCCTTGGTTGCTAGGGGTGTCGCTGGACGTAGAAGCTCTGATTTTGTGTCAAAAGGCTGATATTTTTGTAGATAAGCACGTGTATCAATGTAAAAATCTGAAGTTCGCTTATATGCATTAGTTGCGAAATACTCTCCAGATTTATCGTCAAATTCGCACAATTTGATGTGATTGCACTGAAATTCTTTCCAATATGTCTCTAAAGAGTCCAGACGTTTTTTGATGTTCGCTGAGGTTCTGCGCTCAGGTCCGTCCTTTTTAAAGTTGCTAAGAATATGTTCCATTGCTATCATGATCTTCTGTTGATTCGCCAAATACTCCTCCATGGTGTAGCGATGGATTTAGATTCGATTGCGTGGTAGAGAGTGTAAAAATACTGACTCACCGAAGACTGCTGTCTCACCTACAGATCAATGCTTTGACCTGTTGCAATCCAGATTGGGCACAAAAATCACAAAATGCTTTTCGCGAAGGTTGTCCCGCCTACGGAGACTCGAAGGACCATTGATGTATGGGACATCAAAATGATAAAGATGTAATTTAATTTGACACACGATTTATTCACTAAATTGACATGTTAATGAGCCGCGAGTTGAATGTGGACTGCCGGCGCTCGCGCTCATGCATGGAAATGCAAAGATTGCAATTTTGTGCGGTGTGTGAACCGTACACTATGGTGTGTGCGCTCATACTGCGAGCCCAGCGCGGTACATCGCCAGTTCAACTTACTCTCTGCTCTTCTTTCATGTGTAAAATGTGATAGGTATCGCCTCTCGTATAAGTACCTTGTCTTTATGCGGCTTGTGGTGTTGTGGCGGCGAAGGCTGTGGGGGCGGCACGGGGGGGGCGGGGGGGCGCGGCGAGGGGGGCGCGGCGGGGGGCGGCGCCTTCTTGGCGGAGTCGCGCAGCGTCGCCTCGCGCGCCAGGTACGGCGGCGCCTCCTCACGCATGGCCCCCCCCGCGACCCCGCCGACCCCATCGTACCCCATCACCTCCTGAAATAACAGCTTCCATATTTTTCATCATCCATGAAGTATGGCAATGTTTTTCACGATTTCCTTAAACTCTAATAGGTACAATACCTACTGTATTAGAGTTTAAGGAAATCGTGAAATACATTTTCTTCCTCAACTAGACACACATATTATGGAGTCGACGCATCCATCATAAAAGTAAAAAAAAAGAAAGTAGGGACAAGATTACGGGAAGCGAAGGAGAGGGAAGCAGGCGGTCGGGGGGGTCTCACCGGGTCTCTGCGCGGCGGCACGGGCCAGGCGCGGCGCGGCTCGGCGGGCCACTCCAGCCGCGGGTAGGGCCACGCCGCCGCCGGCGCACCCTCGCCCTCCGTCTCTGCAACACAAGCGTGCGGGTCATGTCTCATGTACGGTACGAGCTGAGCTGCCTGCGACGACGTGCACACGTACCGTGTCTGGCGGGCCAGGCGCGGCGCGGCCAGGGCGCGGGCGGCTCGAAGGGCGGGTAGGGCGCGCCCGCCTCCTCCTGCACCAGCCCGCCCTTGTGGCTGAAGATGTGCGAGCTGCCCCCCGCCGCCGCTGCGCCGCCCCCACCCGAATCTGCAACGGACCGTCTCATTCTATCGTCTACACATTGATGGTTCCGGACAGACTGATCTGAGACTGATTGAGATAAATTCCATGTACTTAACCTATACTACGCACCAGGGTATCTATGTTGTGGCTGCGCCTGCGCTAGCCGGTGAGGCCAGCGCTCGCGCTCCGCCCCGACCGCCCCCGCCGCCTCCGCCGCCGCCGCGGCCGCCTCCAGCTCCAGGCCCTCGCTAGCGCCCAACCGCTCCTGGCTCTCCTGCAAGAAGTTACTCATAGAGATCGAAACATTTTTTAGGCATACAGTATAAAAATGATGTGAATGCAAGATGTGCGGTGCAGGCAGACCTGTAGATGCGGGCGCGGAGTGGTCTGAGTCGGCGCGGGAGCGGGCGCGGGCGCTTGCGGGGGGGTGTGGAGGGGCGCAGGCGGTGCGGGGGGCGGGCAGCCGAGCTCGGGCGCCTCGTCGCTGCCGTCGGCGCACTGCGGCACGCCGTCGCACGCGTTGTACACCGCCACGCACTCGCCGCCGCGCCGGCACTCGAACTGGTAGCGGCTGCACCTGCCGGCTGAACCACCTCCTTCAATATCGGATGTCGCTTCCGTCGGTGCTCCCCTCGGAGGAGGGCGCGCGACGTGTGCGAGTCGGATACGTACGTGGCAGCAGGAGGTCCGGGGGGGAGGGCGGCGGCGGCGCGGGGGACGTGAGCGGCGGCCGCGGCGTCGGCGGCGGCGGCGGCGGCGCCGTGCTGCCGCTCCTGTTCCTCGACAGACAAATACATACATCAATTCGAGCGCGAGGCGGCGGGGGTGGGAGGGGGGGGGAGGTACCTGAGGCTGGCGAGCGCCAGGCGCTCCTGGTCCTGCAGCTCGGCCAGGCGGCGGCTGAGCGCGAGGCGGCGGGGGGGGGGAGGGGGGGGAGGTACCTGAGGCTGGCGAGCGCCAGGCGCTCCTGGTCCTGCAGCTCGGCCAGGCGGCGGCTGAGCGCGAGGCGGCGGGGGGGGGGGAGGGGGGGGAGGTACCTGAGGCTGGCGAGCGCCAGGCGCTCCTGGTCCTGCAGCTCGGCCAGGCGGCGGCTGAGCGCGAGGCGGCGGGGGGGGGAGGGGGGGGAGGTACCTGAGGCTGGCGAGCGCCAGGCGCTCCTGGTCCTGCAGCTCGGCCAGGCGGCGGCTGAGCGCGAGGCGGCGGGGGGGGGAGGGGGGGGAGGTACCTGAGGCTGGCGAGCGCGAGGCGCTCCTGGTCCTGCAGCTCGGCCAGGCGGCGGCTGAGCGCGAGGCGGCGGGGGGGGGGAGGGGGGGGAGGTACCTGAGGCTGGCGAGCGCCAGGCGCTCCTGGTCCTGCAGCTCGGCCAGGCGGCGGCTGAGCGCGAGGCGGCGGGGGGGGGGAGGGGGGGGAGGTACCTGAGGCTGGCGAGCGCCAGGCGCTCCTGGTCCTGCAGCTCGGCCAGGCGGCGGCTGAGCGCGAGCACGCCGCTGCTGAAGTTGCCGTGCGTCGTGAACTTGCAGCGGAAGTCCTCGGGCGGCCCGCAGTTGAACAGGTAGCAGCTGCCGGGGCCCTGCACATGTCACGCCACGCTCTTGTCACTTCTCTGTCACTCACTAACATACATACATTCTCACAAACTTTCACATTTTTAATATTAGTAGGAAGTAGGAAGGATAGTAGGATTAGTAGGATAGGATAGTAGGAAGGAGAGGATAGGAAGTAGGAAGGATAGAATAGGAAGTAGGATAGTAGGATTATAGTACGACGATATTATACCTACTACATAGAGGTGGGCAACTATCCGTCAACTGCGCCAGGTGTGGGTAGCAGCAGCTGGGTACGTAACGTAGGTACGTAGGTACACATGGATAACATAGGTGTAATCATATCGATCCTTCCTACAGTTCCTACTCCTACTAATATTATAAATGTGAAAGTTTGTGAGAATGTATGTATGTTTGTTTATCTTTCACGCAAAAACGGCTGGACAGATTTAGTTGAAATTTGGTATGTAGATAGGTGATACCCTGGATTAACACGTAGGCTACTTTTTATCCCGATATTCCCGCGGGAACGGGACTTACGCGGGTGAAACGGCGGGGCGCAGCTAGTTGGTAATATAAGTAGATAGGTGAGTACCTTCTCCTCATAGACGAATACGTCGCAAGCCTCCGTCTCGCAGCAGAGACGCAGGCACTCGGCGCGCGCGCCCACGTCGAGCTCGGAGAGGTAGCGCGCGCCCATGTCGCGCGACTCCTCGGTGCGGATGATCTTGTCGCGCTGCACGTCGAAGCGCGCCGCGCACGCCGCGGGGTCCAGCTCGCGCGCGCCGCACGCCGCGCCCAGCACGCCCAGCCACCACAGGTAGCTGCGCGCCATGCCGACGATGCCGGCGCACGATCGAGGGATGTGCGGGGCCAGCTCGCGCACCGCTCGGCTCCTCACGACACGAGCGACTGCTGGCTGAGTGCTGCCTGCCTGCCTGCCCGCTCGGCGGCGCGGGGCGCTGCTGTCCGATCGATACGCGCCTGCGCGCTACTACGTGCCGCGCCAGCCGCGCTGCTGTGCTGTGATAGCTGGATTGGTTGGATGCAAAAGATGGTTGTAGGTACGTAGGTATACCTAATTCATTAGGTACCTATCTACCTACACCCTACCTTGACGTGTTTCACGTAAAACTGAAAGGGTTTGCACTCTCCGCCATGCGCCACCTCGTAAGTATGTAGGTAATATGGTAATGTATTATAAATGTGAAAGTTTGTGAGAATGTATGTAGGTAGGTATGTTTGTTATTTTTTACGGGAACGGGACTTAAAAGAGGAATCATGATGGCGGATGGATGGAGGATACAATACTAGTAGTATTGTAGGTAGTACCTACGTAGGTAGATACTTGCCTACCTAGCCACCTACGCGCTCCAAAATCTGGAATAGGTATGAACATTTTGTATCATAGTGATCATAGGTAGGTAGGTAGGTACCTACAAAAAGAGAGGCTATAAGTAACGGCTACCTATTGTGTCTGTGGCATCCACAGGTCCACAGCCGCTAGTAGGTACCTACGTACCTAACCTACGAGTGAATTCTAAGGCAGTTTTTGTCTAGTAGGTTAGGTACTTACTTATCTAATGTAATGTTTGATTGATGACATGACAGCCAGCCAAGAGCCAAGCCACCATCCGGCCGGTACGCATGCGCGCCGGCCGCGGGCGAGGTAGGTGGCTCGTGGTGGCGGCGGCGGCGGCGGCGGCGGCGGCACGGCAGTGTGGCGCGAGCGGCCCGCAGCCCGCCTCATGTCGCTGTTCTTCAAGTTCAGAAGCAGCGTGAGTAACCTATCCAAACGCGCGCGTCGTCGCTCCGTCTCATCGTCGTCGTCGTCGTCGTCGTCGTCGCTATACTCGCCATCACCGTACCTACTACCTACACTACACATACACACTGTTACTCCATCCTTAGAGCAGTTAGATTTATCATCAAGAGCGACTTACTTACATAGTACCTACCTAGGTACCTCGCGCTGTTATTACGATACCTACCTACCGACTTATTATTCCATCATCATAATCATCATCCACAGGCCACAGCCCGACTTTACCCAGTGCTGGGCATAGGCCTCCCTCAGTTTGTGCCATCTACTACGATCCTGCGCCAGTCGCGAGTCGCATCCATTGTCGCCTCGCGACGTCAACAGCTATGTCGTCGACCCACCTCGCCACCGGACGCCCGACACTGCTATACGTATGACCCATCTTCGGCCACCATTCGGTAATGGCTTTGGTCCACCTGTCATCACCTCTCCTTGCGACGCCCAGTGACCCGTGACCCCCCCCATTATTCCATGTAGGTAGGTACCTAGGTTGCGAATAGATAGGTAGGTATCGAAATCTATTAGTTATAGCACAGGTTATGGTTAGAGAATCCATAGAGGTAATTGTACCTACCTACCTACTTTCGTCACGTTCTCACATTTCTCACAAACTTTCACATTTATAGGTAGGTAGGTACTCAGACCATATAAAAAAAATTATAATACCTATTAGTAGGAATATTAGTAGGATAGGAAGTAGGATGTCCATCAAAGACTGCGTGTGCAAGCAAAAATTGGAAGCGCCTCTAATTACCTACGTAGATAGTACCTACCTACCTACCTGCCAAATTAATCACCTTCGGTTATCAGATAAGTAATTAATTTTTTTGTAAATGTAAACAGTAGGTACCTACAGAGTTAACCTGCAATCTGAACAAAATGAGGCTCACTCACCACAGTCCACAGCATGCCTATCTGTGCGCTTTAATTGAAAGTGAAGTCTGTCTGTCCCTACGGTGAGCGCACTCGTCCATGATGACATTTTTTCCACTGAAGTAGTTTAATCTTCGTCTTAATAGGATTAATACCTACCTACCTACCTACCTACATTATTTAGTAAGTACCTACCTATTATTTACTACCTACTTACCTACGTTAGGTACCAAGGTATATTGGGTAACGAAAATCATCTGTTGGCAACATTAGATATGGTAGCTCATCCAGCCAGCCAATACCAGGGATGTTAGACGTACCAACTTCTTGGTAAACATACTAGGTTTTGGTTTCACGTACCATGTACCAAGACTACTCGGTCCTGGCACGCAAAAATACCAAGATTCCCCCTTGACCGACAAAAATACACTGACCATATAGAATAACCGGAAAATTTGAAAGATGCATGTAAAAAAAAAATTCCAATCAGATTTCCTTATAATATAAAACATTTTTATAACAAGCAGTCTCGATAAACAGGTACCATTTTCCATCAACCACCTTGAAATGTACTTGATAGCGCAATGGTAAGGTGCTCCGCTCACGATCTGGAAGTCCCGGGTTCAACTCCCACAAATAATTTTTTTTTTTTTTTCAACGCAACTATACTCAAATTATTGTACGTGCTTGTGAATAGTTAACATGCTTCAATTGATGAAAGAATCGCGTATTATTAACTAGAAATGATCAATTAATGAATTTTTCTTTCTGAGCGTGAAATCTACTTTTACTAGTTTTCTCCCTCCGATACCAGTTTTCAGCCAGCTCGGTACAAGGATTTCCAAGTGGCCGTCTAACATCCCTGGCCAATACAGCAGCACAGCAGTTCGGTCATTCATGTCATGTTGTCATGCCATGCCATCTCAGCATGCCATACATTACATGGCTATTCTTGGTCTGTCTGTCCTGTCAGTCGGTCGAGTCAAGTCAGTCAGTCATCAGTCGCAGTCAGTAAGTCGCGCGCGCTCCGGGCGCGCGATTCGCTGTCATTCATTTTATCGCGATCTTTCCGCGTTGTATTGTATTGTAGTGCGTCGTGTTTGCGACTCGTGTGCACTTCGGGATCTGCACATGCTTGACGTGTAGTGTAGTGTAGCATTGCATGTTTGCGAGTGTTTGAGTGTTCGCACTCCCGTACAGTGACTGTGGACGCAGGCAGCCTGAGGTCGGTCGCGCGCGCCCTCCGCCTCCGCCCACTCGTCTCGGCGGCGCGCGGCCCGCTCGGGGGCACTGACCGCTGAAACAAGCTCGGTACATCTCCATATAAATGCCCATTTGGAGTTAAGATGATACTTTAACAATTTTGTTATTTTGAATTTCTTATTTCCAACTACCTACCTACCTAGGTAAGTATAGAATAGAATAGAACCAACTAGGTATACCTAGTATAGAATAGAATAGAAAACGTTTATTGACACCCCCCACACAAAACAAAATAGGTACCTACCTACAGAAGAGCTGAACAAAACTACCTATTTCTATAAAATCTGAGTGCATGCATACTAAACTAAGTCTAAATTAGTAGGTAGGAAGGGTATGTAATGTACCTACATGTGGGTGAGTGGTAGGTAAGCTAAGTAGGGTATCAAAAGAACCAGTACCTACGTACCTAGGTAGCTCTAACTATGACTAAGTACCTACATCTTTATTCTGTGCTATGGGATGGGATCATGGGAGTTGTCAATAGGTCCAGACTCAGCGGCTGGTAGGTACCTAGGTACCAGGTGAAGAAGCGCTGGTTTTTCAGTCTGCGCCTGAACCAAAGGTAGGTAGGTACCTAAGTACATAAACTAACCTGTCTACTAGCGCTCAGCTTCATAATGTAGAGATAGGAGTAGGTATAGGTACGGTACGTACACCTACCATACTTAAATTTAGATACCTATGTAGGTACCTATAAAATGTGTAATGTAAACACACGCCACGCAACGCACGTCACATGTTTTTTATAAAATAATTAGGGTTACCAACTGGAGCACACACACGGCGATGATGCATCATGAGTAGGCTTAGAGCATTTAGAACTTCTAAATGCTCTAAGTGAGTAGGCAGGATAATTGTGGAGCCAGATGTCAGTGACAGGCATTGAACAAGAGTGGTGTGTGTGTTGCAGAGCCGCAGCGGAGCCGGGCGCGGCGCGGCCATGGAGTGCGGCGCGACCTCCCCGCCCCCGCCGGCGCCGGCGCCGCCCGGGTACTCCCCGCCACCGCCGGCGCCGGCGGGCCCCGCCGAGCGCTCGCCGGCCAAGACAGGCCTGCATGTCAACTTCAGCGATAAGGGAGAAGTGAGTCCCGGAACTGACTGATTACTTATTTACCCGAGATCGTCACTCGCCGGTCGACCTCCACCCCCCTCCCGTAACGTAACGTAACGATGAATTCTTTTGCGTTCGAGTTTTCCACCCGGGAAGGTTCCGGGTCGTCTCGTAGACCAGGTCCCCGGGGTTCGTCCGAGATGTCACCGGCGAGTCCGGCGCCACGACGAAACGGATCGATGAAAGAGTCGGACGTGAGATTTATTTGGTGTGATGGCGTGTGTTGAAGGTGAAGGAGCGGCGCGAGAAGTTCCTGACGGCGAAGTACGGCAGCCACCAGATGGCGCTCATCCGCAAGCGGCTCGCCGTCGAGATGTGGCTCTACGACGAGCTGCAGCAGCTCTACGAGCCCGCGCACCCGCACCAACACCCGCCGGTACCTTACCTGCCTCCACTCCACTCCACTCACCATTAAATAAAATAAATAAATAAAATAAACCATTGTTTATATAAGACTAATAGCACGTCCCGGCTTCGCACGGGTGTACTAATAAAGCTACCGGGATAAAATATAGCTTATAACCATCCCGACAGTCCAATCTACACACCCGTGAAAGAATTTTTAAAATCGGTTGATTAGTTTCGGAGATTACCTCCGTCAAACAAACAAATTTTACCTCTTTATAATATTAGTATAGATATACGAGTACATATTATGATTAGTTAGTATAGAAGTATAGATAAACTCTTCTAACTGAACTGTATCATCTCATCATCTGCTGTTGCATGTCTCAGGTGGGGGCCGGGGGTGGTACGGGGGGGAGGGGGGGCGGTGGACAGGAGGTGGAGGTGGACATCGACGAGCTGCTGGACATGGACTCGGACGACCAGCGCCGCGCGCACCTCAAGGTAAGGCGGGGGGCGGAGGTGGGTGGTGCCGGGGGGGGGTGAGTGGGGGGGGCGGTAGACAGGAGGTGGACATCGACGAGCTGCTGGACTCGGACGACCAGCGCCGCGCGCACCTCAAGGTAAGGCGGGGGGCGGAGGTGGGTGGTGCCGGGGGGGGGTGAGGGGGGGGGGCGGTAGACAGGAGGTGGACATCGACGAGCTGCTGGACTCGGACGACCAGCGCCGCGCGCACCTCAAGGTAAGGCGGGGGGCGGAGGTGGGTGGTGCCGGGGGGGGGGTGAGTGGGGGGGGCGGTAGACAGGAGGTGGACATCGACGAGCTGCTGGACTCGGACGACCAGCGCCGCGCGCACCTCAAGGTAAGGCGGGGGGCGGAGGTGGGTGGTGCCGGGGGGGGGTGAGTGGGGGGGGCGGTAGACAGGAGGTGGACATCGACGAGCTGCTGGACTCGGACGACCAGCGCCGCGCGCACCTCAAGGTAAGGCGGGGGGCGGAGGTGGGTGGTGCCGGGGGGGGCGGTAGACAGGAGGTGGACATCGACGAGCTGCTGGACTCGGACGACCAGCGCCGCGCGCACCTCAAGGTAAGGCGGGGGGCGGAGGTGGGTGGTGCCGGGGGGGGCGGTAGACAGGAGGTGGACATCGACGAGCTGCTGGACTCGGACGACCAGCGCCGCGCGCACCTCAAGGTAAGGCGGGGGGCGGAGGTGGGTGGTGCCGGGGGGGGGGGTGAGTGGGGGGTGGCGGTAGACAGGAGGTGGACATCGACGAGCTGCTGGACTCGGACGACCAGCGCCGCGCGCACCTCAAGGTAAGGCGGGGGGGCAGGTGGTGCCGGGGGGGGGGTGAGTAGGGGGGGGGGGGCGGTGGACATCGACGAGCTGCTGGACATGGACTCGGACGACCAGCGCCGCGCGCACCTCAAGGTAAGGCGGGGGGCGGAGGTGGGTGGTGCCGGGGGGGGGTGAGGGGGGGGGGCGGTAGACAGGAGGTGGACATCGACGAGCTGCTGGACTCGGACGACCAGCGCCGCGCGCACCTCAAGGTAAGGCGGGGGGCGGAGGTGGGTGGTGCCGGGGGGGGTGAGTGGGGGGGGCGGTAGACAGGAGGTGGACATCGACGAGCTGCTGGACTCGGACGACCAGCGCCGCGCGCACCTCAAGGTAAGGCGGGGGGCGGAGGTGGGTGGTGCCGGGGGGGGGTGAGTGGGGGGGGCGGTAGACAGGAGGTGGACATCGACGAGCTGCTGGACTCGGACGACCAGCGCCGCGCGCACCTCAAGGTAAGGCGGGGGGCGGAGGTGGGTGGTGCCGGGGGGGGCGGTAGACAGGAGGTGGACATCGACGAGCTGCTGGACTCGGACGACCAGCGCCGCGCGCACCTCAAGGTAAGGCGGGGGGCGGAGGTGGGTGGTGCCGGGGGGGGCGGTAGACAGGAGGTGGACATCGACGAGCTGCTGGACTCGTACGACCAGCGCCGCGCGCACCTCAAGGTAAGGCGGGGGGCGGAGGTGGGTGGTGCCGGGGGGGGGGGTGAGTGGGGGGTGGCGGTAGACAGGAGGTGGACATCGACGAGCTGCTGGACTCGGACGACCAGCGCCGCGCGCACCTCAAGGTAAGGCGGGGGGGCAGGTGGTGCCGGGGGGGGGGGTGAGTAGGGGGGGGGGCGGTGGACATCGACGAGCTGCTGGACATGGACTCGGACGACCAGCGCCGCGCGCACCTCAAGGTAAGGCGCCGGGGGGGGGGTGCTTTTTATGAAGGACTAGCTGCGCCCCGCGGTTTCACCCGCGTAAGTCCCGTTCCCGCGGGAATATCGGGATAAAAAGTAGCCTATGTGTTAATCCAGGGTATCACCTATCTACATACCAAATTTCAACCAAATCGGTCCAGCCGTTTTTGCGTGAAAGAATAACAAACATACATACATTCTCACAAACTTTCACATTTATAATATTAGTAGGATTCGGATTACCTACTAATAGTGCTAATAGAGCAGGTTAGAATGGAACCTTTCTAACGCTCTATTAGTAATCCGCGCCGCGCCAGATGGATGTAGGTTTTCTTGTTGGTAATTTCATTATTTGACCAAATTCTCTAACATTTGACCCTACCTACCTAGCCTCTAAAGTTCTAACATAGACGAATAAGAATACATATTTGTCTATGGTTCTATCTAACGCCATTAGGGTGGACCTACGTAGGTAAGGTACTTGCCTGCGTCTAGGTACCTACTTGGTACACTCAACCTGCTACAAAAATATCATATTCCCCCGCAGGTACATAACACTACAGTAAATATGTAAAATCATAACTATTTTATTTACAGACACTACTAGCTGATGCCAAAAAACCCATAAAGGATGTTTATGTAAGTACTTACACATTTCACTTGAATAAAATGGTATTTACCATAAAATGCGCCACGAGAGGCTAACATAATTACCTACCTCATCATCATCATCATCTCAGCCCCCTTCCACCCCCTGTTGGGTATAGTATGTGTATACTTACCTATATATTGTGAAGGTATCTAACTTAAACACAATCAAAGTAACTACTACTTATAAATAGGTTTTCAATTTATGATAACATTTTGGGATTTCCGTCAGACTAACATTTTGCAGAGAACTCTTTGAACTTTTTGCAATTGAATATTGTTGTCTTCCTCACTAGGCAGGGCCTGCATCCTGCATCGAGGAAGCCTGTGTTTCAGTTTCACAGGTTTAATTTAAATCTTCTTTAAGCTATTGCATAGCTTCTATCGCGAGCCTTGAGCGTGGAGACTGGAGACCGAATCCAGAAATTCCGTAACGAAAAAACCTAACGCTGTCACTTTAGTTCAGCAACTCGCCTCTAGGTGGCATGCAATAGCTTTACCGCGGCACAGCGGGGGCATATCTAAAGGTTTATTATAGATACCTACCTATTCCAATCATTGATAATTAATTACCTTCGTATGTACCTACATAATATGACTAAGTTTATTATTTTTATCATTTACAGAAATTTATTAACGATCTTCTGGAGAAGGCGAAAACGTTATAATTTAGAGGTCATCTTTCTAATCAAACGCGAGACAAGGAGCCCAGCTTCGGGCAGCGCCCCGGGCACGGCCGGGGGCGTTGAGGGCGCGGCCGGGGGCGCTGACGGTACGGCCGGGGGCGCCGCACCGGCGAACGATGAGCACCGACATCACTAGGGGACTTTCCACATCCTTTTATCGAAACCTGGAACTTTGGATGGGATTTTTGTTGCTCAATCGAACCAGTGATGTGGCTGAACCTTGGAATTGATAAAATTTGTGTGGTGGCGCATGGCGCATGGCGTGGAGACGTATCCGTTGAAGTTGTACGAGTCTACGAGTAGAGCGCCACGTGTCGCGTCGCGTCGCGCGGGGCGGGGCGGGGCGGGGGGCCGGCGGGCCCGAGGCACGAGCCTGCCGACTAGCTTATACTAAGATACATTTAAAATTAGGTTTAGATTATTTTCGGCAGTGACGATACTCTTGAGCATAGTCATATCTAGCCTTTTGTTTGTTGTGTCCAAACTTTGTCCAAACGAGGGCCTCGGACAGAATTTATAAACTCATTTGAAATGTTTAAGTAGGCAATGCTCAAAAGAACCGCCACCAGTAGGTAGCTTGTGTTGTGATTGTGTGTACTGATAGTCTGATACTGACCCCTGCGGAGAACGCGTCCCTCGGATCTCGCACTCAACTAGGTTATATAAACTATCTACCTACTCATAAAGCATATCAATGCACGGGCCTAATAGAGGTACCTAGTTTATTTTATGTCCTGTAATTTTAATAATATTTAAGAACATTTAAGTTTACCTAGTGTAAAATATGTTAAATGATTTAACATATTTTACACTAGGTAGGTACGTTTGCTGTTGTTCACTCCCATTTAGCAGCGCTGTGGATGCTGGATTGATGTGGGGCAGTGAGATTATAATTTATGAAGATATTAATATTATAAATATTGATTTTGTCTGAAGGTACTAAAACATGTTATATTTTTAATCTATTAGTAAGTAAGTAATTACGCAACGGGAGACTGCAGGCGGGTCTAGTAGATCTTAAATCTGCCTACCCCCCCGGGAAAGAGGCGTGATTTTATGTATGTATGATCTAAATCTGATATACATTAATACATTTTAATAAAAGTTATCAGCTATCCACGATGTTTTTAAGTAAGTTCCAAATGGACATTAAAAACAAAATAACCCTAACTGTGGGAATGCCAGCAGGAGTCTGGGCATGTGCTTGTATGTCAGTCAGTGAGTCAACTCATACGAGTATACACATATACACATACGAGTACGATAAGTTCCGCAAGGGACGCGGCCGCGTCTGGTGTAGTGGTAGTGGTGTCCCATTTCGGGACCCAATGTTACTCTAGACACCGTTTTTGTAAAATAAATTTTTACTTGATACCATAACAAGTATTTTATTTGTTTTTGTTCACGCCTAATCTTCATCATTACCATAATGTTTGAAATTACGACCGTAACAATTAACAGTGTTGGTGAAAAATTGAAACTTATCAGAACAGCGTTCAGTTCAAACTAATTTAAACGGCTAACTAAGTATTATTGAGTTTGTTTTATTCGAATTCAATTTAACTAAGTCTCCCACTAACTAAAAGTTTAATGGCTGTACTGTAAACTTTACAGCACAGCCATGTAAAGTATCAATTTTTCGACTATGTTAATTGGTACGGTCCATAGTTTCCTAGTATTCTGTAGGTGGCGCTCATCGGTGCCAAAAACCGATAATTGATCCTAGTGCTAGTCGACCCCGGACCCTGGTACAGGTTAGGGCTCTGTGGCTGAGTGGTAGGTAATAGCAATATGCGCTTCGGACGATCGCTTGTATCATCGCAGGTTCGAATCCTGCCGGAGCGTATTTATTACGGTACGACCTTATTCCTTCAGCATTAAGATCGAAGAAAATCCGATCTTTATTCATTTTGAAAATCCATGATATGAGTCTTAATGTATTCTGAAAACGTTTCAGAGACCCTTGTGCAGTGCGAGATTCCGTACGAGCCCCTAATTCAGTGTGAAAAAAAAAAGCGTGGTGCACTCGCTGCAAGCAAATCGCGGTCTTTCTCCATCCTAGTAGGCCGCGTGGTGCGCTCGCCTCCACCGTGATAACTCACGAATGGTAACTCTTAGGAAAAATATTATCGAGACCATTTTTGTAGACAATTTTAAGATCTACAACTTTGGGCTGAATGAAACTTGTTTTGATAAAACTTACCGTTTTCGAAAAAAAATTAAGAAACCTTACATTTTGACCTTTGACCCCGAATAACTCGTGACGCACACATGGGATCGATGGGGACTTTTAACACTTTATTTGTAATGGTAATACCAAGCTCTCCACCAAAATTCAGCTTTCCGGGAATTATTGTTATTTCAAAAGCTTAGATTGACTGGCCTATATGTTTGCCGCGGAATTGTTCATCTGTTTCAGCAGCTATTTTTACTCTCAGAAAAATTCTCACATTTTTGTGAGTTTATGCTTTGTACCGCCGACACACATTGAAATAATTTTTGATCTACAAACAAACCAATATTACTATCAGTATCTTAGATATCTAACCAATGCGAACGGAAGAGAAATCGCGCTTTAATCACAAAATATTATTTATTTTTACAAATATTAATTCATTCATCCTAAACGAAAAACTCTCGAGTCCGTCCTCGACGGGCGAGTCTTGGCACTCGTCCGTCACGCCTCGTCCATGGGCTCGGTGGGGGGGGCAGTGGGGGGGGCCAGCGGGCGCAGGGCGCGCCGCGCCTCGCGGAACAGCCGCTGGAAGCGCAGGCCGCAGCCGCGCGCTCGTCTGAACTCCAGCAGCGTGGTGTCGGCTCCGGCGGCGGCGGCGCGGGGCTCGGGCACCGCCCACGCGCGCATGCGCACCTCCTCTCCGCCGCACTCCACCACCAGCTGCAACAGAGGAGGGTGCGCGTCATCGTCGAGCCACGGGGGGCGAGGGGGGCGCGGGGCGGGGGGCGAGGGCTCACCGTGCCGCGGTCGATGCGCGCGCAGAGTCCGGCGGCGAGCAGCGCGTGAGCGGCTCGGTCGAGGGCGGCGAGGCGCGCGCCCGCCACGCGCACGCGCGTCAGCCGAGCGCCCAGCCGCGCCCACGCGTCCTGCAACGATACGATAGCTTGAGTCGGAGCCGAGGGGGAGGGAGCGAGGTGAGAGTGGAGAGTCGCGCTCACCGTCTGCGTGGCGTCCTGCGAGGCGGCGCCGGCCAGCACCAGGTCGGCGGCGCGCGACGGCTGCGAGTGGCTGATGAGCGCGTCCATGTCGGCGGCGGAGAGGTCACCGGCGGCGGCGGCGGCGGTGGGGGGGAGGGGGAGGGGCGCGGCGGCGGTCGGCGGCGGCTGCGACCGACACATCCTCGCTCCGTCGGGCTCATCTGCGACATCGCACGTTCATTATGTGCCGTCCGTCGCGATGGAACGATACCCACGGCCGAATACAAATCACATCAAAATCGTGTCCCAGAAGCTCGATGTGGATGATCGGTTCTTTGACCATATAATGTACAGAATTGTATAAGATACATTTTACAAGCCGAGGCAATATTTTAACAAAAGAGAGAGTTAGCAGACTGATCACTGAATGTGCTCAACCATTAAATATAAAAAACCGTAGACACTATCTATACGCTCTCGAGGAATGAAAGCATACATTCCCGAGGTGGTCCCGTAAAAATCTTGAGGATCTGATGAGTATCTTCACAGTTATAAACAGAAATAGTGCAGAAAATTTATCTCTTTTCACGATAGTCAGTTTAATATTTTTTTATTCCTGGCACCAGTGGCATTTCAGCCCGCGGGCTAAGCGAGGTGCGGGCTGAGCTGACCCCTATATCGCTTGTGGCTTAAAATTCAACATTTGAGAGTTAAATAAATAAATGTAGTTTAAAGAGAGATAAGAAACAATTAAATACATTCCTATTGAGAGAGTTATTAATAAAAATAATGTGTTTGAGCCTTACATTACAATTTTATGAATCATAGTTACTGGTCTGTGTACAAACATAAGTACAAACTTTCCGAGGCACCAAGTGTACGTCCGTGGTATCTGCATCAAAGCACATTCACACGACGACTTCCACACTCCAAGAGGTAGCCGGAGGAGGCCACACTCGAGCGACGAACGTGCGACGACCGCGGTGCTTTGGTAATCTAGCTTTATGAGCTCGCGCACGTCATCGAGCTAAATCGCCAAAGTACCGCAGCGCGCGACCGACGGGACGAGACGAGACGGGACGAGACGGGACGAGACCGACGGGGCGGCGGCGCGGCGGCGTGCTGAGGCACCGGGCGGCTCCGAGACGCGCATACTCAGAGTCACCTAGTACCTGACACGCCGGCGCCGCGCATCTTGCACCCGGGCGGGGCGTCTCCTGCGGGCCGAGGGGGAGGGGGAGGGCTGAGAAGGGGAGGTACTCACCCGGCGCCAGCCAGCGGTGCTGCTGCAGCTGCGGCAGCGTGGCGCGGCGCTCGGGCGCGGGGCGCAGCGCGCGGCGCAGTAGGGCGCGCGCGCCGCCGCGGATCTTGCGCCACGGACCCGTCTCGGGCGGGAGCGACGCCGGGGGCTCGCGCTCGCAGGCGCGCTCCCACGCGGCGAAGCGCGCGTCCGACGGAAGCGCGCGCTCCCACGGCAACTCTGCGGACCAAGGCGGGCGCGGGCTCAGGGAGGCCGCCGGCGCGGGGAGGGGGCTCCGCCGCGGACGCCGGGCGGACCCGACGAGAGCGACGCGGCTCGTAACTTCGGTACCGTAACTTTAGGGTTTCGAACCCGCCTACAGCTAGGATACCAAAGAGGCGAGCGGCGACGACCGGCGAGCCCGGCGGGCGGCGGAGCGGCGGCGGTGGCGGCACTCACCGCCGGACAGCATCGCCGCGAGCACCACGCCGGCGGCCCACAGGTCGGCCGGCGGCGCGCGGTACGGAGCCCGCGCCGCCGACAGCACCTCGGGCGCCGCGTACGGCAGCGTGCCGCACACGCGGGAGAGCAGGCGCTCGCGAGACCCGTGCCTGCAACGAGACGCGGCGTCAGCGCGGCGCGGGCGGGGCGGGGCGGGGGGCGGGGCGCGGGGAGGAAGGAGGGGTCGCTCACCGGAAGAGAGTGGCGAGGCCGAAGTCCGAGAGCTTGAGGTCGTCCTTGGCGTCGAGCAGCATGTTCTCCGGCTTGAGGTCGCGGTGCGCGACGCCGCGCTCGTGCAGGTAGCGCAGCGCCGCCAGCAGCTGCGTGAAGTAGCGGCGCGCGGCACGCTCCGACATGCCCACGTCGGGCTCGATGCGGTCGAACAGGTCGCCGCCGGCCGCGTACTCCAGGAAGGTGTAGTGTGCGGGGGGCTGCGCGCGCGCGCCCAGACACCGCAGCACGTGCGGGTGCCGCAGGGCGCGGTGCAGGGCCGCCTCGCGCTCCGCCCCCCCCACCTCCCCCTCCCCGCGCGTCACCTTGAGCGCGACGCAGGCTCCCGAGCGCGCGTGCACGAGCAGCCTCACCCTGGCGACACACCGCACATTACGTGACGCGTCTGATCCTGATCGACCGACGCTCGACACGAGATCGAACACCTCGCCCTGTAGTATAGGTGGTACCCAGCGTGCACACCTCCGAGGTGATCCTGTAAAAACTTGATCTACTGTGGACCATCTAGTTTTTTATAGGTAGGTTTATATAGAGAAAGTAGATTTTTTTTACCTTTTTAACCGAGTTTGAGTCTTACCTTATTGTATTTAATGTTCACCAATTATTATTACTGAATTGATCTTGAAAATTATTTCTATTTATGAAAGAGTTAACCTCCAAAATAGTCGCAAAAAAATGGAGAGTCGAAATTATGAAATGTACCTCGACATGAGAGTTCAGAAAATTTCTGTCTGGGTTAACTTTTTTTCCATTGATCACTCAACATATCCGCTTATTATCGTAAGACCGATGGCAGATAAATATTAGAAAAAAAAAAGTTAACTACCTAATTTAGAATGGGTTTATTCATTTTTTTTAGTCAAAACATTTTACACAACTACAAAGTTAATACACCAGCACCACGTCCCGGCTCTACACAGGTGTACTAATTAAACTACCTGGACAAAACATAGCCTATAACCACCCGGACAGTCCATTCTACACATCCGTGAAAGAATTTTTGAAGTCGGTTGGGTAGTTTCAGAGATTACCTCCACCAAACAAACAAACAAACAAATTTTACCTTTTTATAATATTAGTATAGATACGAGCCCCAATGCAAAAGAGTTCGTCTAGTACCAAATATTACAAGTGCCATAAAGTAAAAGTAAAATTTAGATTTGACGACCTCTGTGGCGCAGTTGGGTGAACGCCCGGCTGAGATGCGGAGGTTGCGGGTTCGATCCCCGCTACGGGACAAATGTTTGTATGTTCTGCAGATATTTGTTCCGTGTCTGGGTGTTTACTATCTATAATATGTATGTATTTACAAAAAAAAATGTATCTAAGTAATCTATCAGTCATCTGGTTACCATAACACAAGCATTAAGTTGCTTAGCTTGGGACTAGATGACGCTGTGTGGAATGTCCAAAAGATATTTATTTATTTATATTTAGATTAATAAATATAACTTTATTAGTTATATAAATATACACTAATTTTGAACACTTAATGAAGTTTATTTTTAATTAAAAAAAGCAACAAAATATGTTTCTATTTCAATAAAATATCATTAATTCTTCGGGAACCATCTACTCATAAAACTTCGTCCATCAGATTCAACGGAGCAAAATAGTTCGTCTACTACTTAGTGGAGTCACCTTTAGCATCGATCACGGCCTTAATTCTTCGTGGCATCGTTGCTACCGATTCTTCACATTCTTGTGGAGTTATTGAGTGCCACACAGAGTTAATTTTCTCTTTCAGATCACTTTTAGACCTTGCTCGATACTTGCGCAGCATTTTCTTCATTTTCCACCACAGGGTCTCAATCTGTGAAAAATCTGGACTACTGGACGGCCACTCCATTGTAGAAATCTGATTCCGGTTAAACCAAGCCTTCGTTGACCTCGCAGTGCGACAGGATGAACCATCTTCTTGAAAGGTGTAGGCATTATGATGTTTCAACACTGGAATCGAGGGCATGAGACTTGATTCCAGAATGTTTTGGTACTCTACTGGATCACAATTCCTTTTACAAAATGTAGATGACCCAGACCTTGTGCTGACATGCAGCCCCATATCATCACCGATCCAGGAAACTTCACTTTTCTTTTGATACAATCGGTATGGAATGCTTCATTTTATTTCTGATAACTTTTTTCCGTACATCACCAGTCGTCACCTCAAATTTGGATTCAGCACTCCATATTATTTCACGCTACTGGTCTGCCGTCCAATTTTCATGATCTTGAGCGAATTTCAGCCTTTTCTTTTTTTGAGACGCGTGAGTCCTTTACTCACGCATCTCAAAAAAAGAAAAGGCTGAAATTCTTTTTTCTTCAGCAGTATAAAATCCATAGGCCAATCGTTTTACGACCCTCTTGCAGGTATCGACAGATACATCTTTGTGAATCATTTCTCTCTACTCCAGGTCAGCCCTCCAGCGCGGGCACGACGATTATTTTTAATGATTTGCTTTAAAACTCGATTTTCAGCTTCACTTCTGATTCGCGGCCGAAAAGATTTTTTCACACATTTAACCGTGCCATTTTCCTGCAATGTTCGATGATGGTCTGAACTGTCGATCTTGGTAGGGATAAGTCCTTGGCTATTTGGTAAGCAGATTTGCCATTATTGTTGCTATGAACAGTTATTTTTCGTACTTCGTGAGTGATAGGTTTCTCGCGGGCCATTTTGTTTGAAAATGATGATAAAATTCTATGAAATACGGTTTTTATATATTTTAAAATAACAGTGATGCATCATGCGACGCATGACTTCTATTTTCAATTCAGATTTAACTTAATTTCCAATTAAAAGTAACAGTATTGAGACATAGGCGAACTATTTTGCATCGATTAAGAACTAGACGAACTATTTTGAGTTGGACAAAGCAATTCAAAGTTCCATAAAAACATAATTTAGGTAAAATATGTTTTTATTTAAAATTGCCTGATTAACAACAATAGGATAGAGAATTTAACCCCATTCAATTTTTTTTCATTGGCCTTTTTAATAATAAAAAATAGCATTGTTGAAATAAGACAACCTTTGCAATATATGACTAGACGAACTCTTCTGCATTGGGGCTCGTAGTATAGATATCTTTTGTAGGTAAATCTATGAAATATTATTTTTGTGTTGTGAGAAAGTTGTGTTAGTTACAAAACTTATAGATACCTTACAGCTGAATGGATTTTAATGATTTTTAATTGCTGGAGCAGGATATAAAAAATAATATATTTACATAAGTATAAGAAAAATGACAAAAAAGTAAATTGAAAGAATAAACATTTTCTCATAAAGGTACCTAGAATGTCCATGAGTTTGTACCTGTTGTAGCTCAGCTATTGAACAGCTGAAGACATGCCTCTGATTTGTCTCATAACATGACATAATGTAAACTAAGCAGTTCAGTTTGTCATAGTTGTTATTGAGTTGGACATGATGCAGGGGTAGCCACAGTTTTGTATATTTACTTGCCTTTGTTTATTTCTCTTCAGAGTTTAATACCTATGCCTTTAAATTAGAGTGAGTCCGTTTATTGAGAGGATAAGTTGAAAATGAAGCCAGTTAAAGAAGCCTATTCTGATCATTTAAAACATTTTATAGGTACTTATAGGTTACACAATGAAAACCAAACAGAACTCATCTTCATATTCCACAGTCAGAAACATCATGAGAATAATTTATAATGAATTGTTGCAATTTCATTTGAAAAACATAAGCAATAATGAGGGTTACTCACTCGCCGTATGCCCCTTCACCCAACAGCTGCGCTACTAGCCAGCCCTCCACGAACTCGCCGCCCGCGGGCACCCCGGGCATGGCGGGCATGTCCGGCATGGCGGGCTGCATGCACGCCCTGCAACAGGAAACAACACGCGGCGTCACTCGAGCTCGGCGCCGGCCGCCGCCACCGCCACGCCGTCGCCGGCGGATTGGCCGTTCGCTTGCTTTTACACAATACCTCGCCGTTTCACGATGCGTATTTTGGCTCTCAGGACGGTTGCGGTCGTTATTGTTCTTTTCTGATTACGATTGAGGTAAATTATGCGGTATTCGGACGATTCCCGAGTTACAATGGCGGAAGGCACGTGGAGATCGGCGAACAAAGCGCTCGCGATCGCCGTCCGTACGTTATCGGGCGGTAAACTTACGTCGACGCCCTGGGTCTGATAGATACTGAAGCTGAGCTTCCGTAGATGGACCTCTTGAAATATTAGTAATTTCGGACACGTTCTCTCACTATCACTAACCTTGATGAAGATGAATGGATTGGGTACACCATTTCGCCATTGCCATCTTTCTTTTCTTTCGCTTGCTTCCTTCCATCATTCCATTCACCGATTTACCAGTTTTACCACCAACCGTGCATGCATTTGCTCGACGAGCGAACGGCAACGAACGAATCGAATCGAATCGAACGAACGAATTGAACAAGTTATTTTTTTCTTTATTTTGGCTTCGCATTGTTTATGTTTCGTTATTTAATTTCATTGGTTGAGCACTTTATTGGAATGTTTACTGGCCGGCATGTAGCCCAATTTCACCAATTTGTAATTTCAGCCTAATAGATCGTAGTTTAACATAAGTATCTAAGTTACGTGTCCGTCTGAGTGACTGACTCTCTTTAGAGTATTAATTATGTTCTGTGGACTGACTGATGTCAATGTCATTATATGGTATGTCGGTTGTACAGACAAAGAAGTGAAGTGAAGTGACAAGAACGTTGAGTGTGAGTTGTCACCACAGAGTACATTTGTATATACTGAAAGTTGTCACTTGTCAACTAATTTAGAATTAGATTAACGTTCTGTGGTTGTAAGGGCAAGCAAACGAACGAACGAAAATAATAAATTAGGTGTCAATTATTTATCCTATTCTGTTGTTATTAAAATTACAAAAATGGTGAGATTAACTAAATTAAATACATATCTAGACTAAATTTAGTATAATTCTACGTTCTAAACTAATTTAGCATGTTGTTTTTGCTCTCAGGCCGGATATTCCGAAGACCAGTTGGCAGGTGAGTCAGCCTAAGTCGTCATAAACACACATTTCTATTTCACACATGGAATTGTTGGAATTGTTTTTGAATAAAGTGCACATTAGACTGCAGTAATGTGTGCAGCGAAGTAAGGTAAAAGTATAACTGAGGCTGCGAGCAAGTACCGGGACACAGGTCGCAGGGCGAGCTGCGGGGAGTGTCGTACTCGTACGTATGAGTCATGTCAATCTACGTGTTTACCAAAAGCGGTGGCTACAAGTGCCCTAGTTTCCTTATAAGGTCTGCAATTTAAAGCAAACCAGATGCGTTTTCTGTTGGGCAATGGGCACGAAGGCGACGCGCAGCGTGGCAGTGCCGCCGCGACCCGACGCCGAGATGTTCATGTACGAGCCTCCCACGAAGCTGAACCTCACCTCTGTCGAAGGTAACACTATCATACCTAACGCTCATCTCAATTATTATTATATATTTAATAATTTCTATAGAATGTAGTTAAGTAGGTACATACCATTAATTTTACCAACCTTGACTTATTTAGATATATAATGCTGTATTCATCTTTAAAAACAGAGTTCCAAGAGGCCTTCCAACTGTTTGACTCTCGTGGAGATGGCAAAATCCATGTGGCCCAGATTGGTGACGCCCTGAGAGCGCTCGGCCAAAACCCAACCGAGTCTGATGTCAAAAAGTGCACCCTGCACCTGAAGCCTGATGAAAGGATATCTTTCGAAGTGTTCCTTCCTATCTACCAGGTCGGTAACATTTCTAACAACATTGAAATTATTGCCAGCTACACCAGTGGCATGACAAGGAATTTAAAATATTTCATGGGAACATTCTATAAATGCCTGTGGTCTAGATTAATCCATTGTGTGCCAAGGTCGCACAATCTAAAACTAGCAGCACGTCCCAGCTTTGCACGGGTGTACTAATAAAAGTACCGCAATAAAATATAGCCTATAACCATCCCAACAGTCGATTCTACACATCGGTGAAAGAATATTTGAAATCAGCTGACAAGTTTTAAGTCTGCGATCAACTGCTAGTCATTCAGGACAGGATTTTATATTGAATATATTTATAGTCTGTGAAATGAAATGGTGTGTATTGTTTAAGGCGATCTCGAAGGCACGCAGCGGTGACTTGGCCAACGACTTCATCGAGGGCCTGCGCCACTTTGACAAGGACGGGAACGGGTTCATCTCCTCCGCCGAGCTGCGCCATCTGCTCTCCACGCTCGGGGAGAAGCTCAGTGACGATGAGGTACCTTACCTTACCTACCCTAGCCATAGCCTAGCCTAGCCTAGCCTGCCCTAGCCTCGAAGAACAAGTAGCAGGCCTGTCTAGATACATTATAGGTACTCTTATCATAGTTAGCATACAGTGCAATAACTTTTTAAATTACATTAAGGCAGTAGGTATTCTGTGAATGGTAACGGCTTATCATCATTCCACAAGTAATTTATGGAACCTATAAAATACAGTAAATTGGACTGGGTTTGGAATAGAGATAATATTAATGATATATTGTAAGGTACTAGCGGTTGGTCGCGACTCCGTCTGCGCCAGGTCAGGTCAGCTAGTCTCAGTGTGTGTGTGTGTGTGTGTGCAGGTGGAGCAGCTGCTGCAGGGGCAGGAGGACTCGCAGGGGAACATCAACTACGAGAACTTCGTGCATCTCATCATGCAGGGCTAGCCCACCTCTCTAGCCCACCTCTAGCTCACCTCTAGCCGACCTGTAGCCCAGTACGATAGTAATGTAGCTCACCTATAGGTTTGTTTGTAAGTTAACTTGGCATTTATTAAGCGGCGAGTCGAACTCGCGCCTGTTCCGCACGCGCGACTCCCACTTGGCCTTTATTTCCATTTTCTTGTATTCCAAAATTATTGTTTATGCCATTTTTATATCTATGTTGATAGTAGGTAAGCTTAGTATGTTTAAGATAATATACATTATTATAAAGTTTTCTTATGTTAGTAGTACTTTACTTATAAATATCTGCTTTAAAGATTATGAAATGTTACTTTTCAAATTCTGATTATGCACTATTTCTTTTACTAGGTTTAAGCAGTGTCATAATTACCTACTTATCTTTTAAGTAAGTACCTACCATGTTTTTTGATGAGGGAAGGGTTATAGAAAACATAGTTTTTACATAAGTATGTACTTACACGGATCAATAAAATTATCTACATTTAACCAAACTTAGAATGTCAATTTATTGTTTCCTTTTCATTAAAATAGTAAGCAAAGTACATAAGTACATAAGTACAGATGTAATAAAGTTAATTAGTAAAGATATGCCCATCGATAATAAGCAGACAGGGCGAATGTCATTCTAATTGAGTAAGATTTTATCAGATAAAATTATTTAAAATATTTTAATAAAAGTTGCGACTTCGGCAGGATTCGAACCTGCGATGATACAAACGATCGTCCTATACGCGGACTGATTAGAAACTACTACAACATAAGTAATGATATCAAATAAATAATAAATAAATATCTTTGGATATTCCACACAGCGTCATCTAGTCCCAAGCTAAGCAACTTAATGCTTGTGTTATGGTAACCAGATGACTAATATAATACTTAGATACATTTTTTTTTTTTTTTTTTTGTAAATATGTACATACAAATTAAAGATAGAAAACACCCAGACACGGAACAAATATCTGCAGAACATACAAGTGGTCGTCATCATAACACAAACGTTTGTAATCTACGATGTCTAAAATCAATTGCCTGCAATTTTGTGTACATCGCGTTAGCTCGCAAGCAGCACCTGTGTGCTTTACTCCAACAGGGAATTATTATCACAGTTGTTCATTTTATTATGTGGCCATGTAATGTAGGTACCTAGGTATGCGTACATCAGCGAACACAATGGGACCGCACCACACCCGCACATTTCATGAAAGGCCGAACACAGAGACGCGGCCGCGCGGGGCGGGTCATTGTGACAAGACAAGTGCACTACAGTACAGGGGTACCTTACCTACTAGTCTGGAGTAGGGTCATAGGGTTAGCAACCTCAAAAGAATGGAAGTATTTTCAACATAATAATTTTATAAATAAAATTGTTTTTATCGTTAACCTTAATTTAAATACTTTATATTTGTGACTGTATCTACTGGAAGCTCCAGTAGCTCGTCCTGTTCAAAGGCCACGCTTCTGGCTCTAGCGATCATCAGCGACAACCTTCTTCTTGCTTGGAGCTCTCGGGGCACACGCAGGCGGGTAGTTCGTCCTCAGCTGGCGCGATGGCGCATGGCGCGGCGCGGCGCGGCGCCGGCGGTGTGAATCCTATGTTTGGCCTTACATAATAAGTAATCTGTGGTTTGGCTCGCCAATCTTCTGGTCGCTCTGATCGCTCTGGCTGGTCGCCTTGGTTAGGTATGTTAGATCGCCTACTAGATTTATAGATTTATACCTACCTAATTCATAATAGGGTACATGCATTTATATTTTATCTCAATGTAAAGCTACCCGATAACCCATGTAAATGTCACGCACGGGGCTGGTACATAGAAAAGCAATTAAACTGTTGAAGTCTGTGTGCGTCTGTTTGTTTCGTTCGGGCGTCGTGGTAGGGTCGCGGGGCGGGTGCGGGTGCGGGCGCGGGGGGCGCAGGATGTGGCCAGCTCTGAGCGCAATTAGGAGCGGCCAGCGAGGCGAGCGGCGAGCGCGCACAAGAGAAGCTGCGCCCGAGCCGGCCAGTCCAGTCCGTCTCGTGTGTGTGTGTGTGAGATGTGTCTTGCGGCGTGGGCGTGGGCGTGGGCGTGGGCGTGCGCGGCGGCGGCCGGCTCGCTGCTGCCGCTGGACGCGGAGCGGCTGCACGCCGGCGTCGGAGGATACGCCGTCTTCAACTGCCATCTGGACTTTCCCTTCGGCAATGAGATCCCCTACCATCTGCAGTGGGACAAGGATGTGAGTCCCTTTCCGACATCTGCCCTCTAGAGGTACCTAGCTACCTAGGTGCTCGCCGTACGACCCTGGACATACTGTTTTGTGTTCTTCGTTTGTGCAGGTTAGCTTCCTGTTCTTACCTGCTCGTAGACTGAAAAAGGGAACATGATTTTATGATCCTCTAGCGGGAGAAAAATCATTGTGAGTAGGTACTTACCTAGTTAGGTACCTACTCCGACTACGCCTAGTAGGTGGTATCATTACAATCTGTCTGGGAAATATCGTTAGGTAGGTAGGTAGGTGAGAGATGATAGGTACCTGCCTAACTAATGTATGATGAACAGCCATTAGCACGTCCCGGCTTCGCACTAATGGAGCTACCGGCATAAAATATAGCCTATAACCTCCCGGACAGTCCATTCTACACACGCGTGAAAGAACTTTTGAAATCGGTCCATTAGTTTCGGAGATTTCAAACAAACAAACAAATTTGTCTGTCTGCTGTACAGTACAGTAGAGCAACCACAATAACGTAACGTGCGTGCTACTAGCTAGCTAGGTAGGTAGGTAGGCCATAAGGGCGCGTCAAGGTGTGTGGTTGCTGTGGTGTTGTGGTCTTTCCTGGGCTCGGGGTTATCGCTGTTACACACACCTACTCGACTCGGTCTAGGTACCTACCTTATTGCAATGATTTGAGGCAGTATCTCTGTTCTGTTCTGTGGCACTACCACCAGTTTACAGATTGATGGACACTATCCTCGATACCTAGTCAAGGGCTACTGTTATTCTTAAAAGCTCATTCTACCTAACCTAGGTACTACACTAATAGTACTAGGTACTTCTCAATGACAAGCGTAGAGTAGATAAAGATGTCCCATCCATACCATACCTACCTAGATATAACTGGTACCTACTTATACTTAACTTCATTTGGATAGTGAATCATTCTCTAATCCAACTTAAGTGGATGCTAGAATTGACATGTTAAAATGCTCTCTGCTTCATGAAGCGCGTTATGTGTACTTAACCTAATTTTATTAACGCTTCCACTCAAGTAGGACCCCAATTAGGTAAGTACTGTGTAGATAGGCATAGGTACCTAGTATGCATGCCCGAATACTCAAATGCTAATAAATATTTAATCCGAAAAGGAAGTTCTTGTTCGTCAAATTATGGCATAGATAAGTACCACCACAGACACACCAGTGCTGCAGTGGTACCACGTACTGTAGGTAGGTAATTACCATTTCAGTATGCGGGCGTTTATTTGCTAGGTAGGTAGGTACCTACATACATACCCATGGTGAATGGTCCGGATAGTCCCGTTAGACTATTCACTGTTAATTGGAGTGCGTAGTTCAATTGCCGAAAGATGTTAAGTTTATTTACATAAATGAAAGTTAAAGTAAAGTTGGTTTCGCGTAGGTAATCGAGATTGGTCTTTCCGACCCATTTCCGACCCGTGTCACCCTCGCTAGGTAGTTAGTTGCGCACTGTCTTATAATGTATGATTGAAATATTACGAAGGTGTAAAATGCCGAATATGCCGACTCAGCAGTGTTGCCGACTTCCACGGTCTGGATTATCCAAAAACGTAACTGAAAATCCCCAATTTTGGGGAAAATAAAATCGATATTCCCCACATTTTCCCCACAAGTTTTCAGCACAGAAATAAAAGTACTATTTAAATAAATCAAATGTATTTATTACTTATACTTAAGTCTTATTATCTTAGGATTACACAGATTTAATCATTTTAATCCAGGTTAGGCTCTTCATTGCGCCAAATTTGTTTTGTTAACATCTCATTTGACGGATCAAATTTTAGGCTCCCTCCTTTCTTCTTAATACCTTCTCTAGTGGCCATAAGCGCTACTAAAGTGTCATTATGCAGGCGATTGCGATTCTCTGTTTTCAAATTCTTCAGAACGCTAAATTTTCTTTCGACAGATGCGTTTGAGAAAGGCAGAACCAGCAATAGGCTTATTGCGTATTTCAAATTTATAAACGTTTCATGACCTGAACTGTTTTTAAGACAGAATACCTTAGCCCAGTATGTTTCCGGATCTTCATCATCTTGCAAAACAAGTGCAGAGTAATCCAGCATCGCATGAGCCCTCCATTCGTCATCTAGTTTTTGAGATGCCACTACATTTTCAAGTATCGGAAATCGTTGCAAAGTTTGATGGACATAAATGTTGCCCTAAAATAAACTGAACCTTCCTGCCGGATAAGTTGAGTTAAACTTGAATTTTACTTACTTCTTAATACTTATATAAATTATACTGACTTCTTACACTACTTCTAAGTTCAGCTCCAGTGTAAATGTCTAAATTCACCGCATTTTCCCCACATAAACGCTCTCCCCACAAATTACCCAATCGGACTGAAAATCCCCGCAGTTTGGGGAATTCCCCACAGATTGGCAACGCTGCGACTCAGTCACCTACTTAAAATTGTACCTAACCGTACACATGGGTTATAAATTTTTATTTAGAACAAATTTCGTAGGTAATCAAAAACTTTTGTGAGCGTAGGTAGGTACCTAGTATCACAGAATAAAGATCTAGATACCTTGGTATGTACTATATTTTTTGATTCGAGCTAATAGCTAATAGGAAAAAAACAAGTTTGTGGGGTTGCCACCCTTGTCCCCCGGCCGCCATGCGCCATCTTGAAAATAGGGGTGAACACGATATCTCAGAAACTATGCGTCTTACAAAAAAATTGTCTAGCTATAATTTGTAGCTAATTGTTTTGCCTACAATATGTTTCTATAACTTTTAACTTTTAACCCACCATGAAAGAACTCGCTTTGAAGTTCCAATAGGTACGTAGGTGGTAGGTACCTAATTACCTATATACCTACACAATAGCGAGTTGTGACGTCGTTGTCTTGTTCCCTCGGAACGATCTAAGAATAGGGATTAGCCTAATGGGAGAGGAATGCGCACGCTGCACGTCGCGCGTTGCGGCGCGATCATCAGTCAGGAGACCCAGGAGACTCGGGAGCGCGCCATGCGGGCGGGGAGGGGGGGGGGGGGGGAGGGGGAGGGCTGCGCGTGGGAGCGGTAATCGTCCTCTCGGCGGCAGGCGCCGTGACGCGGCTCCTTCGCCGCGACCTCGTCCGTCATCTCCTTAATGATTGCGTTGCTGACACCGATTAGCGAATAATGAACGACACGCTGGAGCAGCGCGCGCGCGCGTGCCACCTGCTGCCTTCCTCCCCCTGGCGCATGGCGCATGGCGCATGCATGGCGGGCCGCGATCTGCCTTCTGTCGGAAGTTATTTATAACTAGGTACTTACACTACTTACCAATGTGTCTTTGTTACTCTTTCACGCTCAAACTGCTGTTGCTGGACGGATCTAAATAAAATTTGGTGAGAAGGTAGGTACCTATTATAGGTACTATGTACGTTGGAACAGGCTATAGAATCATCTAGCTTATGGGATTGTAGTAACCTGTATAACTCTGTTATCCTGGATGAAAATTATTAAGTATATTAGACTGCTTTTGATTCCGCTATTCCCACGGATGCGGGCAAAGTAGGTACCTAGGTAGGTACTTTAAGTGCTACCTTTATTTTGTCCTGTGTTACTATTGTGTAGAGGGCTTTCATTGAGAACAGGCAATAGAATCCCCTAGTTTTAAGAAAGTGACGTCTCAAAGTGGTCTGTAATAAGATTTTATTGAATAAATATAATTATTTTGAGTTTGAGTTGAGTTTGAATTAGTTTTCATTGGTAGTAGCAGGTACCTTTTATGTAGATGGTTTCCGACACAGAGCAGAGAGATTGATTCAACAGATGTCATGTTCTTGTTCAGGGCGAGACAATATTCTCGTGGTACAGCGCAGGCGGCGAGCCGGAGAGTGTGGCGGACCGGTGGGGCGGGCGCGTGCGGCGGCTCGGGGAGGCGGCGCTCGGCCTCGGCCGCGGCTCCATCAACGTGAGCGCCGTGCGCGAGACCGACGCCGGCCTCTACCGCTGCCGTGTCACCTTCCCCAACCGCACGCCGCCCGCGCGCAACAACGGCACCTTCTACCACCTCGAGGTGGACGGTGAGCCTCCCCCCCTCCCTCCCCCTACTACCCCGCGCCGTCCCCGCCACCGTCTCACCGCACCCCGCGCGCTGTCCGCAGGAGGGAACCTGATCGCGACGCCTCCCATGAACGTGACCGTGCTGGAGGGCGAGCGCGCCGAGCTCGAGTGCCTGCCCAAGAGCCGCGAGAGCGAGGTGAGGTGGCTGCGCGACGGGGAGCCGCTCGCGGGCGAGCTGGCGGCGCGCGCCGACCTCGCCGCCAACGGCAGCCTCGTGCTGCGCAGCGCCGCCTCCGCCGACCCCGGCGAGTACGCGTGCCGCGTGCGCGCGCCCGACGGCGCCACCCAGAGCGCCAGCGCCTTCCTCGACGTGCAGTGTGAGTGCTCCCGCTAACCTCCCCCCCCCGCCCGCCCGCCGCGCCCCGCGCCCCTCTCTCACCCGGAGCTTCCTCTCCGCAGACGCGGCGAAGGTGGTGTACGCGCCGAAGGAGCGCCACCTGCCGCTCGGCAAGCCGGCGAGCCTCGACTGTCACTTCAGCGCCAACCCGCCGCTCACCAACCTGCGCTGGGAGAAGGACGGCTTCCTCTTCGACCCGTACAACGTCCCCGGCGTCTTCTACAGCAGGAACGGAAGTCTGCTGTTCAACCAGGTGCGTCTCGTGCGCGGCGCGAGGGCGCGCTGCGCTTCGCGACGCCCACGTTCCGCTCCGTCCGCAGGTGGACGAGTCGCACGAGGGCCAGTACTCGTGCACGCCGTACAACGCGCTGGGCACGGCGGGCGCGTCCCCGCGCGTGCGCGTGCGCGTGCTGCGGCCGCCCGAGCTGGCGGTGCGCCCGCAGCCGCTGTACGTGGCGCGGCTGGGAGCCACGCTGACGCTGCCGTGCGCGCTGCGGACGCAGCCGCCCGGGAGCGGCGCGCCGGCGCTGCTCTGGACCAGGGTGAGTCCAGCTCCGCTCTCCCCCTCCTCTCGCCCCGCCCCCGCTAACGGCCCGCGGGTCGCATGTCGCAGAAGGATGGCGGCGAGCTGCCGGCCGGGCGTCACTCTATCGACGCGGGCAGTCTGACGATCGTGGACGTGGCGTCGGCGGACCGCGGCGTGTACTCGTGCAGCGCGTCCAACGACGCGGCCGCCGTGAGCGCCGACACGGAGCTGCTGGTGGAGAACGTGCCGCCGCGCGCGCCGCGCACGCTGCACGCCGCGCCCGCCGCCACCGCCGTGCACCTCTCCTGGCAGCCGGGTGAGCCTCCTCCGCCCCCCCCCTCCCCTCCTCTCGTAGTCGAATCACGTCTCACCCGCCCCCCTCCGCCCGCAGGTGAGAGCGGCTTGGAGATGGACTACATCGTGTGGTACCGCGAGCGGTCGGCGAGCGAGTGGCGCACCATGAAGATCCTGTCGCGCGGCGTCACCGAGGCGACGGTGGGCGGGCTGCGGCCCGGCGCCGAGTACGAGCTGCGCGTGCTGTCGCAGGACGCCATCGGCGACGGCCTCTTCAGCAAACCGATCTTCGTGCGCACCGACGGTAACCGAGCGCTCGGATCGTCTCCGCGGGCTCCCGCCGCCGATCGGCCGACTCACGCTCCTCGACCTCGGCAGGTCCCGAGGCGCCTCCTCCGCGACCGACGAGCGAGGCGGTCGTCGGAGCCGACTCGGACCCGGGGACGGAGGCCGCGACGGAGCCGGAGGCGGAGGCGGAGGTGGAGACGGAGGCTGCTCGGGCGCCGGCCGCGGCCGCCGCCTCGCCGCCGTCCGAGGAGCTGGAGGTGTCTGTGCGGCTGCTGGAGGAGGGCGCGCTGGTGCGCTGGGAGCGAGCGCGCGGCGACACCGAGCGCTGCGCCGTGCGCTGGTACCGCGGGGACCGCCTGCTCGCCGTCGACCACACCTACCAGGACCACCTGCTGGGTGAGCGCAGGGCGGGGGGGGGGGGCGAGCCCGGCTGACGCAGGGTGATGTGATGTGTGTGTTGCAGTGGTCGGCGTGGAGGAGGGCGCGACGCACTGGGCGCGCGTGTCGTGCTCGCGGGGCGCGGGCGCGGCGCGGCTGCAGGTGCCGGCGTACGGTCGACTGCGCGCGGTGGCGGCGGGGAGCGCGGGCGCGGCGCTGCTGCTGGCGACGCTGGCGGGCGCGCTGTACGCCGCCCGGCGCCGCCTGCTGCCGCGCGCCGCCGGGAAGCGCGCGCGCTGACCTCGTCCCCGGGAGGATGTGGACTCGAGTGCTTATTTATTTCTTAGCTTTAGGGCTGCCGACGCGACGACGTCTCCTAGGATGGTGATGTGAATTTTGTTGAATTATATTTTTTTATTGATTTGTTCGTTTTCCTCGATATTGGTCTGAACTGTGAACGATTGAGCGGATTGCGTCTTCGAACTGAAGTATAAAATTTAGCTTCAGCTTCAGCCGATCAGCCCCAGAACCTACCTCCATGCGCAAGCGTACTCCTCCCGCTTCCCCTCAGCGTTCTTTTAACTTGGCGCGTTGTTTACGTTTGTTTGTTTGTTTGACGGAGGTAATCTCCGAAACAACTGGACCGATTTCAAAAATTCTTTCACGGGTGTGTAGAATGGACTGTCCGGGAGGTTATAGGCTATATACATATCGATCTAGATCTCTTCTGCACCAGCAGCTCTCAGGCGAGGCGGCAACTGAGCAAGGAATTCTTCCTTTCAAACGATTTAGTTCATTAGTTTTTTAGTATTATATAAAGTCTTCTCAATGTGCTTTATCAGTTACGTAGCTACTCATGTACCTACCTAATTATATTGTATAATTTCACCGTTTTCACTGTTAATGTTAGTCCATAGTGTATTCGTGAGAACCTATAATTGGCTTTCTATAGCTAAATCATTGACAACTCCGTTAAATTTAAGCTGTTGGATCTCCGTTAAATAAATAAATAAATAAATAAATAAATAAATATTTTATCCCGGTAGCTCCATTAGTACACCCGTGCGAAGCCGGGACGTGCTACTAGTAGTAGATAAAACGTAAACAATATAGGCATGAGTGCACGTCCTTCTAGGTGGTGAGAACACAACATGCATAGGTAATACAATGATTGATTGATTGATTAAGTAAGTATACAAAACAAAATAAAGGCTATCTGCCAACCTATCTACACTCCTGGATTTTAACACTTACTGTTTTAAAAATATTTTAATTTTAAATAAAATATGTCTAACTAATTGAAGTGAGGCAGTCTCTTTAGAGAAGAGACTGAGGTGTGTAAGATATCCACATCTTTACAGATGTCATTATATACAGAACACATTCTATTGATTGCTGAATTTTGGCCAAAGATTGTGCGACTAAAAGAAAAGGTAGATTAAACGTTTCTGTTAAAATTATAAGTACCTATTCACTTATTTAAAACCATAGAATTCCAACAATTTCCATGATAAAAAACCCATTTTTTGTTGAAACGTGCCCATCCACAGGGCACTTTATAAACCTCATTAACCGAGGGGAGATCCATTATTAACCGAGTAACTGAGAATACCTATCATTACTAATGTGTTTATGTTATTATTATTGCATAATTATTTTACAAGAAAGTGAAGAAAAGAAAACTTACATTAATTCAATAATTTAAAAATTTATTTCAATAATTGAAAAAAACCTGTAACAGTATGGGGCAGGGCAGTCTAGAACACGAACAAAGTCCTTTTTGATTCGGTATAACAGAGACCAAAATGAATATTGCAAAGTAGGTACCTACTTAACCATATAAGTACCTAAATAAACCTGAATGATACCTACAATACAAGATACCTCATCATTCATTCATCATCATTATCAGCTTGGTAGAACCCACTGCTGGGCATAAGCCTCCTTCCCTGAACGCCAAACATTTCTGCTTTGGGCCTTTTACATCCAGGTCTTATCTTATACCTACTTATGTAAATAACTAGTGAAGTAAGTATCTAAAGAGTTAAAAGAGTGTAGGTAAACATGCACTATCTTTCAGAAAAGTGAAGGAATTAAAAGAAGGAACCGGTAGGTAGGAGTTATCTAGGTACCTACATGGTTCTGTGTTGGAACTGAAATCTAAGAAACCAGTTCTTAAAATATGTTTGACTAGCTGCGCCCCGCGGTTTCACCCGCGTAAGTCCCGTTACCGCGAGAATACCGGGATAAAAAGTAGCCAATGTGTTAATCCAGGGTATCACCTATCTACATGATACCAAATTTAAACCAAATCGGTCCAGCTGTTTTTGTGTGAAAGAATAACAAACAAAGTTTGTGAGAATGTAGGTAGTGTAGGGACTTCGTTTAGATTAAAACAACAGTTCCAATTATAATGGTGTCAATGTATGCACGCAGCGCGCCCTCTCACCACCACCGCTCCCGGCTAAGTGGCCTGCGCGCTGCGCTCAGACACTACATCCTCATCTTTATTTAATTTTAATAATTCACAGTAGGTTTACTATACTACTATAACTAATTCTAAAGGACACCACACACAGCAGCTATAATATGAAGATATATCTTATAGCACGATATATCTCAATACATCTTTCTATAGAAATCGTCAGGAGACCACACACAGCAGCTATAATATATATTTTCATATCTTCGTATCTTAAGATACTGAGCTATACGAAAATATATATCTCAGTATATCTCAATATATTTCAGTATATTTCACTTCGTACAGGATGTTCAAAAATTTGATGATTATTTTATACTTTTATTTCATTCTTACCTAAAGCACAAAGCAAGTCGTTCTTCGGAAGAACATGTGGGAATTATTGCTTACACTGCTGTCCCCATCCAGAGCCTCCGAAGAGCGGACGTGTCGTGAAATCATGGATAATTAATATAAGTAATTAATACTTGCACATAGAAAGTTAATCCTCTTAAGACTCAAGCTATAGTTCTGGGCAGTTCCCGTACAATATCTAAAATTAACTGGCTATCATTACCTAAAATAGAATTTGATAATGTTGTTGTTCCTTTTTCTAACAATGTTAGAAACTTAGGAGTGGTTATGGACAGCTGTATGTCCTGGAAGCCGCAGCTTGGTTCAGTGAGCCGAAGGTTGTTTGCTTCTTTCAGTTCACTTCGAAGGTTGCGTAACTTTCTCCCGACTGCCACTAAGATTACGCTCGCACAAACGCTCTTGCTCCCTATCCTTGACTATGCAGACTCTAATGAAAAGCAGAGTATATTACTTTTGAAGGAAGGCCCTCCGATGCACTTGAACTATTATCGCATAAATCATCTTGTATATCGAAAACTTGCCTTTCTACCGTTTACAGTTATCGTGTTGTGCCGACCCCACGTAGTGGGATAAGGGCAGGGAGATGATGAGATGATGATGATAGTAATCTACTATTCCTAGGGCAGGAAAGTATTATTTATTTTCCCTAGGGACGGATAATGTTGCTTTGAACCCATGATCCGGCAACTTCGTGCGTACTTTCCGTGTATGAGTATGAATAAATAAGAACACCTTTTATAACACTTTAGCTGGAGAGCGCGTCAATCGTGGGTGCATTTCTGTTTTTACCCACAGTTTCTTCCCAAAAGCACAAAGTAATAATAATTTTTGCCGTTTATACCCACCGCTATTTTTCATTTTCGTTCATTTTCACTCAGAACAAAAATGACTTATGTAACAAAATACGGCAAAAATGTTCAGTTGAAATAAAAAATGATGGCATTTTAAAATGTTTTAATCAAATAACAACATAAATAATTATACAGTAAAATATACACATAAATATTATATACATATATATTTCACAAAAACTAACGAAAAATATTATAGATGTTTTATAAAAATGTGTATATAAATATTATAATTTTGTTTTAATTATAGTTAAAACATACTAGGAAAAGCTTGTATCTTAGCCATAATAATGATTTCTTAGGTAGGTATGTTGTTCAAAACTGGTAGCCGTAGGCAGGTAAGTAAGTAATCTTAAACAGTTAACTGTCAAAGTTTTGTAATTTTATCTACAAATTGTTTGTCTGACTGTATAAAATCAATTATTTTGATTGCGGGTAGAAAATAAAACACATTTTGGGTATAAACGACAAAAAAAAATCATATTTTTTGAAGTTGGTTGAAAAACCGACATAATTTGGGGAGAAACAAAAAAAAAGGTGAGTGGGTAGAACATGTGGGTAAAAACAGAAATATACCCAATCAAATGGCGTATGTCAATGAAATGAACTGGACGTATCTAGGGGGGGGGGGTCCAGGGGGACCGAACTACTACTTTTAACTAAAAAAACAGTTGCTCGCTTTGCTCTTGTCGTTTTTACCAGAATAAAAACCGGCTCTCAATAAAACAAAGTGACACAATGCTTTTATCTTCCAAAAATTATGTTTATAAGTCAAAAGAAAATTTGCTCGCTCTGCTCGCGTCTTTTTTTGCAGAATAAGAACCGAATGAATACGCTGCTTTTAACTAAAAATATTTTGCTCGCTCCGCTCGCGCCATTTCTACAAGTAATAGAAGAAAAAAGAGGCGAGAGGGGGGGGGGGACTTTGATGCCTCGGACCCCCCCCTTAGGAAAGCTATAGCTACGTCCGTGCAAAAGATATATTACAGCAGATATCTGTTCTGTGTGTGATAGCTTACGATAATATACAGCTATATATCCCGGGATGTAATATACCGTAATATATATTATAGCTGCTGTGTGTGAAGTCCTTAATTCGGCAATTATGGTCTAACACTTTTATTGGTTCAAATCACAGTCACTTCACTTATTAGATAATATTTATTTATTTATTTATTTATTTATTTATTTATTTATTTATTTATTTATTTATTTATTTATTTATTTATTTATTTATTTATTTATTTATTTATTTATTTATTTATTTATTTATTTATTTATTTATTTATTTATTTATTTATTTATTTATTTATTTGACAAAGGTTCATCAGGAATTTCTATATTGTAATCATCAGTCACAAAATCATTTGTCGTGGACATCGCCTTGTAATTGTATGTGTTGTGTTGTAGGACTGAAGTTAGATGAAAGCTTGTTCTCCTTTATTAAGTTCTTCATATAAACTTTCTCTCCTACTCCCAGATTTATTTCAGAAGCTTTTCTCTTTCTGTCTCCATATTCTCTTCCCTTTTCTTTGCTTTCTTTATCTTTATCTTTATTTATATATTCTGATGGTGCAAAACTATTCGGGTAAATCTTCTTTCCATTCCCTTTTCCTTAGTTGACTGATTCGAAATCATTTCAGGATGGTGGTCTTAATGGTTACTTCAAAAGTGCATCTCCGCATAACCTTAATCTTCTTATATCGGCTGTAATAGTCTACTACGCTAAAAAGATAATCTTGACTAGGCAAAGATCCCATAAATCTATCGCTACATCCACCGACGGAGCTAATGGAAGTTCCCTTCTCTTCATCGGATGTGGAGGGTTGGGTGCGGATTTCCGGAATCATATCTCTTCTATTTTATTAGTCATTTTAATTACTTATTTAATTATTTTGAGGACTCCGAGATCAATTGCTGTACTCCTCCAACAACACAGTTTACTGATGGGTCTTCATCAAGATTAAAATATATAATCAACTTGGTCAGATTTTGATTTTGTTTGTTCTAGTTTCGATATTTTGGCTTTGAAATGTGTTTTATTATAGTTCATAAATTTCCGTTTACGTGTGGATTGGCAAAATTCTTGAAAGTGATTCATAAAACCGCATTTTAGACATTTCTTTCCCATTGCTGGGCAGTTGTTATCATGCGATGAATGCTTATTGCTGCCACAGCGCGAACATTTGTTCCCAGAGCTTTCACTTGAAGCTATTTTTTTATATTTTTCGACCGTTCGGTCGTCAATTTTGTTAATCGCTTTGTTCGCATTAAATGTGTCATTTCGTTCCATTTTTTCTAATTGTTTTCCGACTATTTCCAAAGTATTCGCTTCTGCAACGATTTTGTCAAAAGTAATTTCGTCACCAATTTCTAAAACCTTCTTTCGAAGTTTAGATGAACAGCACTTTTCTGTTATCTGATCAATTAGGTTCTCATTTTTGTCTGTAAACCCACATTTTTCTGCTTGGTTACGAAGCCGGAGTAGGAACGACTCAAATCTCTCTCCCTCATCTTGTTTGATTAATCTAAAGAGATGACGCTCATAAATCTTGCTTTGCTTGGGAAAGAAATATTGGTTTAGTTTTTCCAAAGCCACCTCAAAAACATCTATGTCATCAGCTTCATCTACGTGTGCGCCAGGAAGGTTGTAATAAACTTCTTGCAATGATAACCCTCCAAAATGCAAAAGAATGGCTCGTTTTTTTATCGGCTGAGTTATGCTCGCAGCTATGAGATATATTTCTAACGCTCTTCTCCATTTCTCCCAGCGCGTGCCAAGTGACGATAGTTCGCTGTTGCAATCGAATTGCTCGAGCCCGGTCAACATCATGTTAGGTTCAGCCATAGTTGCCTTTTGGGGCGACCTGTGATTATTATTCATGTCTTTCTAAATTGACTAGGCATTTACCATCATTTAGTATCATAATTCGCAATAGATAGCATTAGCTACCTATATGTACCTAATGGCATTTTGTTGGTAAGTTGGCATGGCATTTTACTTACGGTAACAATAATTTTATTGCATTGCCTTTAATAAACGTAGGTTTATGGACAGTAAAGTATTTACTATAGGTATGCACTTTAATTCATGCGGTAGTTGCAATTGGTAACAGAAGAATGATTATATTTTCTGATGTAAAAGTTTCGTTGATAAGAAATTAAATAAGCATGTAGGTATAAATAAATATCTTTGAACATTTCACACAGCATCATCTAGTCCCAAGTTAAGCAATTTAATGCTTGTGTTATGGTAACCAGATTACTGATACCTACAATACATTTTATTTGTAAATACATACCTACATAATATTATAGGTAGAAAACACCCAGACACAGAACAAACATCTGCACAACATACAAACATTTTCCCGTAGCGGGGATCGAACCCGCAGGCCGCAACCTCCGCGTCTCAGGCGGGCTTCCGCCCACTGCGCCACAGAGGTCGTCATGTATTTTAGGTAAAATGTACAACCACTATTATAATAGTTTAATAATATAATTATAATAGATAGATAAATAATTATCCATGAAACATCTTCTAATACTAAATTCAAATAAGTAAGTACCTACACTTTCCTTTTGGTAAAGTAGAAGTAGTAAGGTTTTACTGAAATACATTCTGTAGGTACCAAGTTACATCTACCGCATTGGAATACATACTTTTGTCGTGGCCTTTTACATTATCAATGTAACAATAGGTAGGTACCTAGGTATTTAGGTACTACTTACTTCTATTGCGTGGCCTTTTTGTCCAATAATTTATTTTGTATTTAGCATGGCCTTTTACTCATTAGTAGGTACAATTAATTTGCATGGCCCTCACATGTACCTACATGATATAGCTATAGACGTATATATTTTAGCATGGCCCTTTACTTAGTACCTAAGTAACAATTAATTGGCATGGCCCTCAATGTCATATAGCAATTTTTTCAATTAGGTAAGTACCTATATTTTAGCATGGCCCTTTACTTAGTAAGTAACAATTTATTTGCATGGCCCTCATAGTTTTTCCAATTAGGTAAGTACCTACTTATATTTTAGCATGGCCCTTTACTTAGTAAGTAACAATTTATTTGCATGGCCTTCATAGTTTTTCCAATTAGGTAAGTACTTACTTATATTTTTAGCATGGCCCTTTACTTAGTAAGTAACAATTTATTTGCATGGCCTTTGTAGTGTCTGAGCGCAGCGCGCAGGCCACTTAGCCGGGAGCGGTGGTGGTGAGAGGGCGCGCTGCGTGCATACATTGACACCATTATAATTGGAACTGTTGTTTTAATCTAAACGAAGTCCCTACAAGTGGCGACAGAGGTAAACGTGAGTAAAACTCGAAAATATTTTATGAAAAACAAAGGGATATGCATTGTGTCGAAATCTCGGTTAATTGCAGTGTGAATCGATGTGGGTAGATGTTATTAAATTAGGTACGTAAATTTTACACCAACAAAAATCATTAGGTATGCTAATTTTAATCATCTAGCTGTCTATGATTTTAATTGGTTCGGCAGGGACCTACACCTAATTAACAATCTGCATTAGCTTTTATGCACCTACCTTACCTACCGATGATATTGCAATTTAATCTGAAAGCAAACTGATCGGTTCATTGTATTATTTTGGAAACATTTGCAATTAACATTATCTAACCTTATGTAAGTACCTACCTACATGTTAAACTTACCAGCATCAACCTTGTAATTTATAAATTCATTAAACTCGGATCTTAGTTGTTTATGTTAAGTAAGTAGGTAGGTAAGTACCTGTACCTAAGTAATAATTACTTACTTACTTATTTCTACTAATGAAATCAATTAGAATCACTAGAGTAAATATCTATCTGACTAGGTAATCATTTTAAATAAAAATGTTTCCATTATTTTACAATAAGTTCCAGATATCTGTTTAAATAAGAACCTAATTATATGCACAATGTAGAATATCACCTAAGTATTTCTTGCTTTACGCCAAGAATGATATCAGATCAGACAGATGTTTTGATGCCCAAACCGTCTACCTAAACACCCAGCTACTTACCTACCTAGCTAGCCGATAAGCGCCGGCGCCGGAGTGTCGCGTCAGGCCGCAGGCGGCGACAATAATGCTTTGTTTACCTATGCACTCACATAAAAAGTGCAGTGCATTTTAAGAACGAACAATTCGATTGAAATAAAGTAAATTTATTGGTGGTTTGATTAGGTCATTAGGGCCATGCAAATAAATTGTTACTTACTAAGTAAAGGGCCATGCTAAAATATACAGACCTGATTGAAAAACTACCATTTAAATAGCTACATGAGATTAAGGGCCATGCAAATAAATTGTTACTTACTAAGTAAAGGGCCATGCTAAAAATATAAGTACTTACCTAATTGGAAAAACTATGAAGGCCATGCAAATAAATTGTTACTTACTAAGTAAAGGGCCATGCTAAAAATATAAGTACTTACCTAATTGGAAAAACTATGAGGGCCATGCAAATAAATTGTTACTTACTAAGTAAAGGGCCATGCTAAAATATAGGTACTTACCTAATTGAAAAAATTGCTATATGACATTGAGGGCCATGCCAATTAATTGTTACTTAGGTACTAAGTAAAGGGCCATGCTAAAATATATACGTCTATAGCTATATCATGTAGGTACATGTGAGGGCCATGCAAATTAATTGTACCTACTAATGAGTAAAAGGCCATGCTAAATACAAAATAAATTATTGGACAATAAGGCCACGCAATAGAAGTAAGTAGTACCTAAATACCTAGGTACCTACCTATTGTTACATTGATAATGTAAAAGGCCACGACAAAAGTATTCCAATGCGGTAGATGTAACTTGGTACCTACAGAATGTATTTCAGTAAAACCTTACCTACTTCTACTTTACCAAAAGGAAAGTGTAGGTACTTACTTATTTGAATTTAGTATTAGAAGATGTTTCATGGATAATTATTTATCTATCTATTATAATTATATTATTAAACTATTATAATAGTGGTTGTACATTTACCTAAAATACATGACGACCTCTGTGGCGCAGTGGGCGAAAGCCCGCCTGAGACGCGGAGGTTGCGGCCTGCGGGTTCGATCCCCGCTACGGGAAAATGTTTGTATGTTGTGCAGATGTTTGTTCTGTGTCTGGGTGTTTTCTACCTATAATATTATGTAGGTATGTATTTACAAATAAAATGTATTGTAGGTATCAGTAATCTGGTTACCATAACACAAGCATTAAATTGCTTAACTTGGGACTAGATGATGCTGTGTGAAATGTTCAAAGATATTTATTTATTTATACCTACATGCTTATTTAATTTCTTATCAACGAAACTTTTACATCAGCAATTATATAATCATTCTTCTGTTACCAATTGCAACTACCGCATGAATTAAAGTGCATACCTATAGTAAATACTTTACTGTCCATAAACCTACGTTTATTAAAGGCAATGCAATAAAATTATTGTTACCATGAGTAAAATGCCATGCCAACTTACCAACAAAATGCCATTAGGTACATATAGGTAGCTAATGCTATCTATTGCGAATTATGATACTAAATGATGGTAAATGCCTAGTCAATTTAGAAAGACATGAATAATTCACAGGTCGCCCCAAAAGGCAACTATGGCTGAACCTAACATGATGTTGACCGGGCTCGAGCAATTCGATTGCAACAGCGAACTATCGTCGCTTGGCACGCGCTGGGAGAAATGGAGAAGAGCGTTAGAAATATATCTCATAGCTGCGAGCATAACTCAGCCGATAAAAAAACGAGCCATTCTTTTGCATTTTGGAGGGTTATCATTGCAAGAAGTTTATTACAACCTTCCTGGCGCACACGTAGATGAAGCTGATGACATAGATGTTTTTGAGGTGGCTTTGGAAAAACTAAACCAATATTTCTTTCCCAAGCAAAGCAAGATTTATGAGCGTCATCTCTTTAGATTAATCAAACAAGATGAGGGAGAGAGATTTGAGTCGTTCCTACTCCGGCTTCGTAACCAAGCAGAAAAATGTGGGTTTACAGACAAAAATGAGAACCTAATTGATCAGATAACAGAAAAGTGCTGTTCATCTAAACTTCGAAAGAAGGTTTTAGAAATTGGTGACGAAATTACTTTTGACAAAATCGTTGCAGAAGCGAATACTTTGGAAATAGTCGGAAAACAATTAGAAAAAATGGAACGAAATGACACATTTAATGCGAACAAAGCGATTAACAAAATTGACGACCGAACGGTCGAAAAATATAAAAAAACAGCTTCAAGTGAAAGCTCTGGGAACAAATGTTCGCGCTGTGGCAGCAATAAGCATTCATCGCATGATAACAACTGCCCAGCAATGGGAAAGAAATGTCTAAAATGCGGTTTTATGAATCACTTTCAAGAATTTTGCCAATCCACACGTAAACGGAAATTTATGAACTATAATAAAACACATTTCAAAGCCAAAATATCGAAACTAGAACAAACAAAATCAAAATCTGACCAAGTTGATTATATATTTTAATCTTGATGAAGACCCATCAGTAAACTGTGTTGTTGGAGGAGTACAGCAATTGATCTCGGAGTCCTCAAAATAATTAAATAAGTAATTAAAAAGACTAATAAAATAGAAGAGATATGATTCCGGAAATCCACACCCAACCCTCCACATCCGATGAAGAGAAGGGAACTTCCATTAGCTCCGTCGGTGGATGTAGCGATAGATTTATGGGATCTTTGCCTAGTCAAGATTATCTTTTTAGCGTAGTAGACTATTACAGCCGATATAAGAAGATTAAGGTTATGCGGAGATGCACTTTTGAAGTAACCATTAAGACCACCATCCTGAAATGATTTCGAATCAGTCAACTAAGGAAAAGGGAATGGAAAGAAGATTTACCCGAATAGTTTTGCACCATCAGAATATATAAATAAAGATAAAGATAAAGAAAGCAAAAAAAAAAGGGAAGAGAATATGGAGACAGAAAGAGAAAAGCTTCTGAAATAAATCTGGGAGTAGGAGAGAAAGTTTATATGAAGAACTTAATAAAGGAGAACAAGCTTTCATCTAACTTCAGTCCTACAACACAACACATACAATTACAAGGCGATGTCCACGACAAATGATTTTGTGACTGATGATTACAATATAGAAATTCCTGATGAACCTTTGTCAGAAAAGGAATATATAAATAAATAAATAAATAAATAAATAAATAAATAAATAAATAAATAAATAAATACATAAATACATAAATACATAAATACATAAATACATAAATACATAAATACATAAATAAATAAATAAATATTATCTAATAAGTGAAGTGACTGTGATTTGAACCAATAAAAGTGTTAGACCATAATTGCCGAATTAGAATTAGTTATAGTAGTATAGTAAACCTACTGTGAATTATTAAAATTAAATAAAGATGAGGATGTAGTGTCTGAGCGCAGCGCGCAGGCCACTTAGCCGGGAGCGGTGGTGGTGAGAGGGCGCGCTGCGTGCATACATTGACACCATTATAATTGGAACTGTTGTTTTAATCTAAACGAAGTCCCTACAGCCTTCATAGTTTTTCCAATTAGGTAAGTACTTATATTTTTAGCATGGCCCTTTACTTAGTAAGTAACAATTTATTTGCATGGCCCTTAATTAATCTCATGTAGCTATTTAAATAGTAGTTTTTCAATCAGGTCTGTATATTTTAGCATGGCCCTTTACTTAGTAAGTAACAATTTATTTGCATGGCCCTAATGACCTAATCAAACCACCAATAAATTTACTTTATTTCAATCGAATTGTTCGTTCTTAAAATGCACTGCACTTTTTATGTGAGTGCATAGTAAACAAAGCATTATTGTCGCCGCCTGCGGCCTGACGCGACACTCCGGCGCCGGCGCTTATCGGCTAGCTAGGTAGGTAAGTAGCTGGGTGTTTAGGTAGACGGTTTGGGCATCAAAACATCTGTCTGATCTGATATCATTCTTGGCGTAAAGCAAGAAATACTTAGGTGATATTCTACATTGTGCATATACATAATTAGGTTCTTATAAACAGATATCTGGAACTTATTGTAAAATAATGGAAACATTTTTATTTACAATGATTACCTAGTCGGATAGATATTTACTCTAGTGATTCTAATTTATTTCATTAGTAGAAATAAGTAAGTAAGTAATTATTACTTAGGTACAGGTACTTACCTACCTACTTACTTAACATAAACAACTAAGATCCGAGTTTAATGAATTTATAAATTACAAGGTTGATGCTGGTAAGTTTAACATGTAGGTAGGTACTTACATAAGGTTAGATAATGTTAATTGCAAATGTTTCCAAAATAATACAATGAACCGATCAGTTTGCTTTCAGATTAAATTGCAATATCATCGGTAGGTAGGTGCATAAAAGCTAATGCAGATTGTTAATTAGGTATGTAGGTCCCTGCCGAACCAATTAAAATCATAGACAGCTAGATGATTAAAATTAGCATAATGATTTTTGTTGGTGTAAAATTTACGTACCTAATTTAATAACATCTACCCACATCGATTCACACTGCAATTAACCGAGATTTCGACACAATGCATATCCCTTTGTTTTTCATAAAATATTTTCGAGTTTTACTCACGTTTACCTCTGTCGCCACTTGTAGGGACTTCGTTTAGATTAAAACAACAGTTCCAAATAATGGTGTCAATGTATGCACGCAGCGCGCCCTCTCACCACCACCGCTCCCGGCTAAGTGGCCTGCGCGCTGCGCTCAGACACTACAGGTAGTAACCTACATTCTCACAAACTTTCACATTTATAATATTAGTAGGAGTTCTCCTATTACCTACTTATAACTACTATGTACCTAGTTAAGTTATTACCTACTTACCTACCACTTTTATTGTGGGAAATGTTTCACCGCGCACGAATTAGGTAGGTTCACAATCGCCACAAACACCGCACTCACTGGGCACTTTTGAACAGTAGACACGCACGAGCAACCTCCTCGAAGAACAGAGTGATGACGGCAGGCGAGGGCCTCGTAGCGCCGCACGGCATCAGTCAACAATACAATAATAACAAAGTGCATGAGTTCAAGACTTCACAACCCGTACCTGGGCCGCGGATGAAGGTCACAAAGAGAATAGCAAAGGAACATGAGCATATCTTTCCAGAGGCTCAGAACCATCAGATCTCATCAGTATATACAAATGTACTCTGTGGATCTCATCCTTTTTCTCTAAAATACAAAATACACTGTGGTTTACTCCGATTGAGCTGATGATAATAACTTACGACTAAATGTGTCTTACATTGACATGAATTGTGTGACATTATTTAACAATTACATCTGACATTGGCATACACAAATACTATGACAGACGCCATGTCTTTGTTTAATATAATATAACCTATCTCGCTGAAAGGAAGGTTTGAATGTCGCCGCGGGAAATTCAAACCGTTACAATGTAAAGCTTTTGCTTAAATTGTGATGTTCCCTAAAGTTCAACAATTTTAAGCTATTGCATAGCTTCTATTGCGGGCCGTGAGCGTGGAGACCGAATCAGGAAATACCGTAACGAAAACACCTAACGCTTGTCAATTTAGTTGAGAATCATGTTTTTTTTTATATTTAATTAATTTAAATAATTGTCTGATTGTCTAGGTGGCATGCAATAGCTTTACAGCGGAAATCACGGGGTACCACACGTCTTGTTTTTTTAAAATAAACTTAAAAGCTTTCTTACTAAACAATCAATTGTCACATAGTGGAGTAGCACATGAAATGTAGATGACATGCTTTACATACGTGTATATAATATTAGTTTGTATCTATGTATTATAGCAGCACGGCCCGGCTTTGCACGGGGGTACTAATAATGCTACGGAGACAAAACATAGCCTACTACATACTACTACTAGATGGCGCTAGTAAAAATGACCCGTTTCTAGATCGCGCTGACGAAAACGCACGGCGCGGAATGACCAACATTATATACAACATTATATACAACAAATGAACCAACATTATATGATGATGATGATGATGATGATGATGATGATGATGATGATGATGCTGATGATGATGATGATGAAGATGATGATGATGATGCTGATGATGATGATGATGAAGAAGAAGAAGAAGAAGAAGAAGAAGAAGAAGAGTTAGGTTGAGTTGAGTTAGGTTAGGTTAGGTTTTTTTTTTTTTTTTTTTAGGTTAGGTTAGGTTAGGTTAGGTTTTTTTTTTTTTTTTTTTTTTTTTAATTCTCGTTCCGCCTGACATAATCAGAGATTTTTCCTAACTTTTTTCATCTAGCTATCTTTATTTTTACATATTACCCTGAGGGGGTTTAAAGGGAAGTTACTCTCATTCATTCCAACTTTTTCATTCTTATTCTCTTTGTCATTCATTTTACAATTTTTCTCATTCATTCTTATCCTCTTTATCATTCTTTCTACTTCTTTACATTTTTTCCTACTTTTGCCTTACTTTACTGGGATGGGTTTTCTAGGGTTCTGTTTACAATTTTTCTTTTATCTTGGATTACAATTTTCTTCTTATTTCTATTTAATTCTAAGGGAACTATTTGCTATTCTTTATTTTCTTTACCATTTTAATCTTATTCTAACAATGTTCAATGTTTTCTTATTCTATTACTATTGTCTATTTTTTTAATGCTATTGTACATATTGTTGCTATTCTTTTTACTTTTTTATCTCTACTAGGTTAGGTTAGGTTAGGTTAGGTTAGGTTAGGTTAGGTTAGGTTAGGTTAGGTTAGGTTAGGTTAGGTTAGGTTAGGTTAGGTTAGGTTAGGTTAGGTTAGGTTAGGTTAGGTTAGGTTAGGTTAGGTTAGGTTAGGTTAGGTTAGGTTAGGTTAGGTTAGGTTAGGTTAGGTTAGGTTAGGTTAGGTTAGGTTAGGTTAGGTTAGGTTAGGTTAGGTTAGGTTAGGTTAGGTTAGGTTAGGTTAGGTTAGGTTAGGTTAGGTTAGGTTAGGTTAGGTTAGGTTAGGTTAGGTTAGGTTAGGTTAGGTTAGGTTAGGTTAGGTTAGGTTAGGTTAGGTTAGGTTAGGTTAGGTTAGGTTAGGTTAGGTTAGGTTAGGTTAGGTTAGGTTAGGTTAGGTTAGGTTAGGTTAGGTTAGGTTAGGTTAGGTTAGGTTAGGTTAGGTTAGGTTAGGTTAGGTTAGGTTAGGTTAGGTTAGGTTAGGTTAGGTTAGGTTAGGTTAGGTTAGGTTAGGTTTTTTTTTTTTTTTTTTTTTTTTTTTTTTTTTTTTTCCTACCTACTTTTTCCTTTGACTAAACTAGTTTGTCAAAGCCTAATTTTTTAACCTCTTATTCCTCCTTCTCTTGCATGCCGTTCCTCTAGTACCATTCTGGGTTGTTGTTTCATCCGTCCTCGTTTATACTATTTATTCTATCTATTTGGGGTTACAGTGTGTTTCTTTATTTATTTTTATCTTGAAAATTATGTTTACATTGTTGCTCTTACTTATAACTATCCATTTTCTTTATTTCTAATACTAAGTTTTCTAATTTTATAACAGTTTTCTTACAGGCTAATACACAGTTTTAATTTGGCAAATGTGGGAAGTTATCTTTATGTTTATACATAGTTTAAATGCTTCTTAATGTCTACTACATTTCTTATTATTACTTATATTACTTTATATACTATTGTACTGCTTATCTATATTATTGTCTACTTTTATTTTATATGCTGAATAAATATATTCTTACATATATTTTCACCATACATTAATACCTATTTGTTTCTTATTATTACTTTACTTACAACTTCTGTACAATATTTTATAAACTTATTTCTAACATGTTTATTTATCATCAATATATTTGCATTGCTTGTACAAAGCTTAACTTCAAGGGCTTGCTCGGTTTCAAATCTCCGTAAGGCATATATCGGGCATTCAAACAAGACATGGGCTACCGTCTCGTCAACGTCTGGGTCGCAGATGCACGATGGACTCTCCTTACACCCGAACCGGTTCAGATATTCGGAGAATCCACCGTGTCCTGTCAGTACTTGAGTCATGAGTCCCGTCAATTCAAACGTACGTACAACCTTAAAAGCTTCTAGCGCGTCTGGGAAGAAGAGTTTTGTTACCCCTGCTGTGGTACCAGATTTGTACCGCTGATTCCATTTCTCCAGGGAGCTTTGGCGGATCTGCCTTTTGATATAGGAGACCGGGCACGGGTCGTAGTCGGGTCGCTTTTTGGTGTTCGACGCAGCCTCTTTCGCAAGTTGGTCAGCTCGTTCGTTTCCCTCCAATCCTGCGTGGGCTTTGATCCAGAATAAAGAGGTTTCTTTATTCTGGATTCTGCTCGTTTTTAGGTTCTCCCGAGCCTCCATGGCGAGAGGATGGAGGGATCCGTGGTTGATCATGGCTTCTAAGGCAGATCTGGAGTCGCTATACAAGCCGAATGTTTGTTCCGACCTCCTCAGTATCTCCCGCGTTGCTCTACATAGAGCCAGTAGCTCTGCCTGATACACCGTAGAGTAGGACGGCAGCTTGAGTTTGAGGGTCTTTATCTCGGCGTCATTTTTCCACATGGATAGTGCCGCTACGACGTTACCCTCAATTTTGCTGCCGTCTGTGTATATGCGGATCTCCTGGCTGCTATGGGCATCTACCTGTTCTTGGTTCTCCAATTTTTCAAATTCCAGAATGGTGTGCTCTGCTGGATGCCCGGTCTCTTCAAAGGGGGTCAGTCGCTCCACCTCTCTATCGCACAGCATTGGCTGAGGTACACCCCGCTTGGCCTCATACAGGGCTGCTGCCTCCTGTATCCTGAGGTCGAGGGGGAGGATCCCGGCCAACACCAATCCCGCGTTTAGGGAGACGGTGCGATATGATCTTACGATCTTCTGGACGAAGCCTCGCTGCACTGCGTTCAGGTGTTTTTGCACGTACAGCTTCTCCGTCGCCGTCGCCCATACGCTAGCCGCGTACAGGATTATGGGCTCCACTGTAGCCACGTAAATGGTCCGAATAATTTCGGGATTTAGACCCCAGCTGACCCTGGCGGCTCTTGATAGCAGTTTGTAGACGTTCAATGCCTTCTTGCAGGTGTTCGCAATGTGGCTATTGAACGTAAGCTTGTCGTCAATTATGAGCCCCAGGATCTTTATCTCCCTGGACATGCTGATGTCGACCCCGCCCATGCTCAGGATCGGAGTGTCATACTTAAGTTTACGCGTGATTACCATTGCATTGGTTTTTGCAGGCGCAAACCTAAGTTTGTTCCTGATACCCCAATCCCGGACATAGGCGAGGGCGGCATTCGCCTGTCGCTGGATCTCCTGAGCGGTGTCACCGTAGAACACGAGTACGACATCGTCCGCAAACGCCTGGTTATAGTCGCCTCGTTGCTCTAATCCCTTTAGAAGCGGGTCTAGGAGGAGGTTCCACAGCAGTGGACCGCCGATGGATCCCTGTACGCATCCCTTGCTCGTACTTTTTGCGTGTTCTTCTCCAGCATACCTGACTCGAACTTTCCGGTCCGCCAGGTAGCTGTCCATAACCCGTCTCAGGTTTATCGGAACCTTCTCTTCGGCCAATCTAATTTTAATGGCGGGCCACCACGCGGCATCGAAGGCTCCCTCTATGTCCAGTGAGACCACTGTGACGAGTTTTTTCCTGTGTAGTTTGTCTCGGATGTAAGCTAAAAGGTCATAGAGGGAGTCCTCGGTGCTTCTTCTTGGCATGAAACCATATTGTCGGGCGCTCAGTCTTGGGATCAGGTGCCATTTCAGTCGACCGACAACCATTTTCTCCAGGATTTTTCCCAAGACTGGCAGCAGGCCAATTGGCCTATACGATTTGGGCTGCGTGTAACTATCTTTGCCCGGTTTCCTCAGTACCACCACTGTAGCGTCTTTCCAAATGATTGGAAAGTGGGAGAAAACCAGGCACTTGTTGGCCAAAGCCAGAAATGTCGCGGGATCGTGCTCTATCGCCTTCTTGCAGATATCAGCTGTTAGCCCGTCGCTACCCGGAGCTTTCTTGGGGTTAAAGCTTTTCACCGCGATGCTTAGCTCTTGAGTCGTAAATGGCGGATCATGTGGTTCATCATGATCCTCTTCATTTATCCTTTCTGCTATCTTTCTAGATCGTTGGTGGTCAGCGTTGTCCCCAGTTTCCAAGTCCTCCGGATAAAAGGTGTCAGCCAGGATTTTCGCCGATTGCGATGAGTCCATCTGCTGGCCATCCACCACCAGTGGTATATCCTCCTGCCTTCTTGTAGATCTCCCTATAACCCTGTATATCCCTTCCCACATTCCTTCCCTGTCCTGTTTTTCACAAAACTCTTTCCAGCTTCGGGTTTGGGCGTTTTTGATTTCTGTTAGATATGCTTCTTTTGCTTGCAGGTACTCTCCGATGACCTTCTTCTTCCTGATCGGCGCTGCGTTCCGGATTCGACGCTTCAGAGTGATGGACTTCCTCTTCAGCGCCTCCAGTGCTTCGGACCACCACGGAATGGTAAGTTTTTCTATGTTTTTCTTTTTGGGTATTGAGTGTGTGCATGCTTGGGTTATTGTGTCTGTGTATTTAACTATTGCTTCTTCTAATTGTGTTTTGTTTGCTATTTTGTTTATTTCGGTGGTGGTAATTTTATTTTCTATGTTTAATTGGGCCAGTTTCTCATGAAACTGGTCCCAATTTGCCTTTTTTGTATTATATATTCTGGTTGTTCTGCTTACATTCAACCCTTTCGCTCTTTCAACTGCCATGTTAAAACTTATTCCATTGTGATCCGAACACGTGAGATCGTCCACCACCCTCCACTCATCTATGAGGTTGAGCATATCGGTTGAGCAGGCCGTTACGTCAGGGTGGCTAGTGAGTACTACTCCACCTCTGACGGTGTCAAAGGTGGGGGTGTCGCCTTGATTGAGTACCTGCAAGCTTAGCTGCTCAAGTGTGCCCGACATGTCTTCCCCTCTGCTGTCTATGATGGTGCTACCCCACCAAGTACTTTTGGCATTGGCATCTCCTCCGATTATTAGCATGTTTGGACCGGCGTCCTCTACTACTCTTCTCAGCTCTTCTAAGTAGGGTTCGATAGGTTTCGGATCTGGCTCGAAGTAGAACGAGACTACTGTTGCCTTCCAGGCACTGGTTCGAATTCTCACCACTGCGATGTTGTTGGTGGTGAGTTTCGGGCACAGTATTACGTCGAGGTCAGGGTCGAAGACGACTATCGCTGCTTTTACGGTCCCTTCTCCTTGGTCAGTGCACTGGAAGACTCTTGTTCCCTTGTAGTTTTTCATTCTCTTTATAGCTCCTACGTAGGGCTCTTGGAGCATTGCAAAGGCCACCTTTCTTTTTTCCGCTTCTATCAGGAGCTCATTTGTAGCCGTTTCCATTTTCTGGAGATTTGCCTGAAGTACTCGGTAGGGCTTTGTTCTGTTTTGTGTTGGTGCTTTTGGGTTGATCTTTGAGGCGCCCTCAGCAATACGCTACAGAGGCTCGGGCCAATGCGTCCCATCTTCGCCTTATGGCGCACTCGAGGCTAAATGCGTTGTGTTCTGAGGCGTCGATATTTGCGTGTCTGCAGTTGCAGCATGAGGGCGATGTCCCGGCGAGCCAGTCTGCACATTCCATCCTCATGTGCGGGCCTCCGCAGTGGCTGCATTTCTCGACAGTCTCCTTGCAGTGCCGTCTACCGTGGCCGTAGCCCAGGCATAGGGAGCATTGTACCAAGGGCGATTGATCTGCCAACTTAATTCTCTGGAGGTCGATGTGAACCTCCCCCATGTCTATCATCGCATTCCATAGTCGTGGAGACACTCTTATCACTATGTGGCAGCTGTGGGGGTTCCTGGCTCTCCTTCTGTAGCGTATCTCAATCCTGTCGTCTTGTTTCGGGAGGTGCTGGAAGATGTTTTTGTTCTGATTTCTCAAGGCGCTCAGGACGTCTTCGTCACTGTTTATGCTTAGAACGTCCTTGAGGATCAGAAGAGGGTCCTTATTTTTAATTTCTTCCACGTTGAGGTGTGTCTCCGCTGTCCTGAGTCTTTCTTTGACCTTGTCTCTCTCCTCTTCAGTCCGACATCCCACTATGATCCTTCTATCTTTCGCCTTTCTTATCCTGTCTACCTGTATCCCCCCTTCCTTAGCGTTCACTGCTTCCCTTATTCTTGTTAGGACCTCCTCTCCCGTCTCCGCTTCATCTTTGGAGGAAACCATTACGGAGTGCAGCGCGGCTTGTTCGAGATGTTTTTGCCTAGGTGGGCCCGACACCACGCTCGCGTATGTGGTTTTCTCCAAGATCTCCTTCTGCCTCTCCATTGCCTCTTTGAGGCTTTCCATCATCTCATTGTTTTCCTTCAGTCGCTTCGTGTGTTCCTCCAGTGTCTTCTTCATGTCGCTATGTTCAATTTCCCTTGCTTTCTCTCCAGCTTCTACCTCCTTTTCTGTTCTTACTGGCCCTGTCAGTTTTGTTTCTGCCAGGGGTTTGTCACTAGTCTTCATTGTCTCTAGCTCTTTGACCAATTGATAGAGTCTTTCAACCGCTTGTATGACATTCTGCTTGATGTCAGTCCTCAGATTTCTCGAGTTTTCGAGGTTGATCTTGGCTTTCGTAAGACAAGCTTTAGCCTCTGCTCCCTTGCTTTTGTAGGTTTCGGGCTTTGGTGGGCTCGCGGCTGACTCTACCAGCGGTCTGCGTGCGGCCAACTTACCTTCCTGTGAGGGTAAGGTAGTGGCTTTTGGCCTTGTCGGGGCTGTCGGGGCCACCCTCCTCGGTGGACTTGGAGTTTTCGGCTGTTGTGAAGTTGACCTTCTAGCCTTGGCCTTGTTATCCCCCACGGATTCCAACGCAGTTATGCTCCGCCTCACATTTGTTGGTCGCGTCGCTTCATCCTCTTGCCTTGAGGGTCCTGCTTGGTCGAGTCTAGGTGGTGACTTTCGGGGCTCCTGTTCCGCGAACAGGTTCTTGACTGGAGTTCGCAGTGAGGCAAACATTTTGTCAAAGGTAAGGTAGGAACGTCACTTGTATAATTGTATATATTTAAAGGTTTGTATAAGTTGTATAAATAAATGCTAATGTCTTAAACTAATGTTGACTCTTTGTTTCAGATGTCGTCGTCTACCTTGCTGCAGCAAGGAGTCCGAAGATGGTAAGTAAGGTATCCAATCCTTGTGTCTAGTTTTAAAACTCAGTTCTAACCTGGTGTTTTTTGTTTCAGATGGTGTTCCCAGTGCGGAGTCTGCGGGCGCAAGGCACCGGGCACAGGGCGCAGGGCGCAGGGTGGTCAGAAATGGTAAGTCGCGACTTTTGGTTTTGTAGAGTAAAACTCTACCTAACCAAGTCAAGTCTCTAAACGCTTGTGGAAGCTCTGAGTTTGTTACCAGTGAAAGGGTTGGTCGAAGAAGTCAATAAAGTGTTTTGTCTCTATATAGAGTCAGTCTGTGTTGACGAGGCTGTAGTCCTCGTCTGTCCCAATACTTATACAGAAAACCCCGTCGAATCGGTCAATAAGTTTCGGAGATACGGAGCTTTGAACTTGTGACTCTACGTAGAGTCAGTCTCTGTCCACGATTTTGTAGCCCTTGGTCCAACTAATGCAACAGAAAAAGTCCCGTTCAAATCGGGCAAGTACTTTGGAAGATACGGAACTTTGAAATTCTTAAAGATGGCCGCCGATTTAACTGTCAAAATTTTAAAAGCCCGCTGCAGGCTCAGTTTTAACTTAAAGTACTAAGTGTTTGGGGTTTCTGAGCTGGTCTCGTCGAGCTCTATCCCTTTATGTGGTCAAAGTGAGTATCTAGAGTCGGACTCTAGCAAGAGTCCGTAGTCAGCAAGAGGGATAGCCTTTACTCAGGCAAGTCCAACACAGAAAACCTTGTACAATTTTAATAAAAAACAAAGAAGTTATAGGCTTCCAAAGTTTTCCAAGATGGCGGCCAATAAGGCCAACCTATGTCCAACTTTGGCAAAACTTTACCGAAATGGTCTGTGTTTGGGGTCGTTGAATAGGTATTTTGAATACCAATTCAATGAGCTAGGTTTCAGAACAAAACTTTGCCCCCCCGATTTTTAAATTACAAAAAACACTAAAAATTTTACAAAAATTCCAATTAAAAATCCAAAAATAGAGCTACGATTATGGGACAAAGACTAATATGCTAGGAGTAATAGTATCTAAATTTTCTAATTTAAACTTATTTGCTAATACAATTATTTCAGGCACCACGTGTTAACCTCAAAATTTTGAAAATTAATTACTCGAAAACTAGTTGATCAATGTAGGTCGAAATTTTTTATGTTGGCAGAAGGCCTTAAGAGGTATACAAAATGAATTTAAAAAATATAGGTCAAGGATCTTTTCACTGAATTAAATAATTTTGAAAATTGAAAAATTTTGAAAAAGCTATAACTATGCGAAAACTCAACTTTAAGGAATTCTGGAGGTGCCTCCGTGTTCTCCGCAGTGGCGCCCAGCTGTTCCAGGTGTCAGACTTCTTCCAGGTGGTCGGGATCAGTGGCCTCGTGGCCACGTGGTACTTGTTTTTTTGGACTTTTCTCAGCCGTGGGTGGCGAGAAAAATCCAAAAGTGGTCGCGTTCGAAAGGGCCCCAGGAGGCCTTCCTTGGGGTATAATAAAAACACTAGGTCGTCGCTGCAGAAGCCGAGATATTTCGACTTGAAATTTAAAAATTTTGTAAAAATCACTTTTCGGTTAGGTTAGGTTAGGTTAGGTTAGGTTAGGTTAGGTTAGGTTAGGTTAGGTTAGGTTAGGTTAGGTTAGGTTAGGTTAGGTTAGGTTAGGTTAGGTTAGGTTAGGTTAGGTTAGGTTAGGTTAGGTTAGGTTAGGTTAGGTTAGGTTAGGTTAGGTTAGGTTAGGTTAGGTTAGGTTAGGTTAGGTTAGGTTAGGTTAGGTTAGGTTAGGTTAGGTTAGGTTAGGTTAGGTTAGGTTAGGTTAGGTTAGGTTAGGTTAGGTTAGGTTAGGTTAGGTTAGGTTAGGTTAGGTTAGGTTAGGTTAGGTTAGGTTAGGTTAGGTTAGGTTAGGTTAGGTTAGGTTAGGTTAGGTTAGGTTAGGTTAGGTTAGGTTAGGTTAGGTTAGGTTAGGTTAGGTTAGGTTAGGTTAGGTTAGGTTAGGTTAGGTTAGGTTAGGTTAGGTTAGGTTAGGTTAGGTTAGGTTAGGTTAGGTTAGGTTAGGTTAGGTTAGGTTAGGTTAGGTTAGGTTAGGTTAGGTTAGGTTAGGTTAGGTTAGGTTAGGTTAGGTTAGGTTAGGTTAGGTTAGGTTAGGTTAGGTTAGGTTAGGTTAGGTTAGGTTAGGTTAGGTTAGGTTAGGTTAGGTTAGGTTAGGTTAGGTTAGGTTAGGTTAGGTTAGGTTAGGTTAGGTTAGGTTAGGTTAGGTTAGGTTAGGTTAGGTTAGGTTAGGTTAGGTTAGGTTAGGTTAGGTTAGGTTAGGTTAGGTTAGGTTAGGTTAGGTTAGGTTAGGTTAGGTTAGGTTAGGTTAGGTTAGGTTAGGTTAGGTTAGGTTAGGTTAGGTTAGGTTAGGTTAGGTTAGGTTAGGTTAGGTTAGGTTAGGTTAGGTTAGGTTAGGTTAGGTTAGGTTAGGTTAGGTTAGGTTAGGTTAGGTTAGGTTAGGTTAGGTTAGGTTAGGTTAGGTTAGGTTAGGTTAGGTTAGGTTAGGTTAGGTTAGGTTAGGTTAGGTTAGGTTAGGTTAGGTTAGGTTAGGTTAGGTTAGGTTAGGTTAGGTTAGGTTAGGTTAGGTTAGGTTAGGTTAGGTTAGGTTAGGTTAGGTTAGGTTAGGTTAGGTTAGGTTAGGTTAGGTTAGGTTAGGTTAGGTTAGGTTAGGTTAGGTTAGGTTAGGTTAGGTTAGGTTAGGTTAGGTTAGGTTAGGTTAGGTTAGGTTAGGTTAGGTTAGGTTAGGTTAGGTTAGGTTAGGTTAGGTTAGGTTAGGTTAGGTTAGGTTAGGTTAGGTTAGGTTAGGTTAGGTTAGGTTAGGTTAGGTTAGGTTAGGTTAGGTTAGGTTAGGTTAGGTTAGGTTAGGTTAGGTTAGGTTAGGTTAGGTTAGGTTAGGTTAGGTTAGGTTAGGTTAGGTTAGGTTAGGTTAGGTTAGGTTAGGTTAGGTTAGGTTAGGTTAGGTTAGGTTAGGTTAGGTTAGGTTAGGTTAGGTTAGGTTAGGTTAGGTTAGGTTAGGTTAGGTTAGGTTAGGTTAGGTTAGGTTAGGTTAGGTTAGGTTAGGTTAGGTTAGGTTAGGTTAGGTTAGGTTAGGTTAGGTTAGGTTAGGTTAGGTTAGGTTAGGTTAGGTTAGGTTAGGTTAGGTTAGGTTAGGTTAGGTTAGGTTAGGTTAGGTTAGGTTAGGTTAGGTTAGGTTAGGTTAGGTTAGGTTAGGTTAGGTTAGGTTAGGTTAGGTTAGGTTAGGTTAGGTTAGGTTAGGTTAGGTTAGGTTAGGTTAGGTTAGGTTAGGTTAGGTTAGGTTAGGTTAGGTTAGGTTAGGTTAGGTTAGGTTAGGTTAGGTTAGGTTAGGTTAGGTTAGGTTAGGTTAGGTTAGGTTAGGTTAGGTTAGGTTAGGTTAGGTTAGGTTAGGTTAGGTTAGGTTAGGTTAGGTTAGGTTAGGTTAGGTTAGGTTAGGTTAGGTTAGGTTAGGTTAGGTTAGGTTAGGTTAGGTTAGGTTAGGTTAGGTTAGGTTAGGTTAGGTTAGGTTAGGTTAGGTTAGGTTAGGTTAGGTTAGGTTAGGTTAGGTTAGGTTAGGTTAGGTTAGGTTAGGTTAGGTTAGGTTAGGTTAGGTTAGGTTAGGTTAGGTTAGGTTAGGTTAGGTTAGGTTAGGTTAGGTTAGGTTAGGTTAGGTTAGGTTAGGTTAGGTTAGGTTAGGTTAGGTTAGGTTAGGTTAGGTTAGGTTAGGTTAGGTTAGGTTAGGTTAGGTTAGGTTAGGTTAGGTTAGGTTAGGTTAGGTTAGGTTAGGTTAGGTTAGGTTAGGTTAGGTTAGGTTAGGTTAGGTTAGGTTAGGTTAGGTTAGGTTAGGTTAGGTTAGGTTAGGTTAGGTTAGGTTAGGTTAGGTTAGGTTAGGTTAGGTTAGGTTAGGTTAGGTTAGGTTAGGTTAGGTTAGGTTAGGTTAGGTTAGGTTAGGTTAGGTTAGGTTAGGTTAGGTTAGGTTAGGTTAGGTTAGGTTAGGTTAGGTTAGGTTAGGTTAGGTTAGGTTAGGTTAGGTTAGGTTAGGTTAGGTTAGGTTAGGTTAGGTTAGGTTAGGTTAGGTTAGGTTAGGTTAGGTTAGGTTAGGTTAGGTTAGGTTAGGTTAGGTTAGGTTAGGTTAGGTTAGGTTAGGTTAGGTTAGGTTAGGTTAGGTTAGGTTAGGTTAGGTTAGGTTAGGTTAGGTTAGGTTAGGTTAGGTTAGGTTAGGTTAGGTTAGGTTAGGTTAGGTTAGGTTAGGTTAGGTTAGGTTAGGTTAGGTTAGGTTAGGTTAGGTTAGGTTAGGTTAGGTTAGGTTAGGTTAGGTTAGGTTAGGTTAGGTTAGGTTAGGTTAGGTTAGGTTAGGTTAGGTTAGGTTAGGTTAGGTTAGGTTAGGTTAGGTTAGGTTAGGTTAGGTTAGGTTAGGTTAGGTTAGGTTAGGTTAGGTTAGGTTAGGTTAGGTTAGGTTAGGTTAGGTTAGGTTAGGTTAGGTTAGGTTAGGTTAGGTTAGGTTAGGTTAGGTTAGGTTAGGTTAGGTTAGGTTAGGTTAGGTTAGGTTAGGTTAGGTTAGGTTAGGTTAGGTTAGGTTAGGTTAGGTTAGGTTAGGTTAGGTTAGGTTAGGTTAGGTTAGGTTAGGTTAGGTTAGGTTAGGTTAGGTTAGGTTAGGTTAGGTTAGGTTAGGTTAGGTTAGGTTAGGTTAGGTTAGGTTAGGTTAGGTTAGGTTAGGTTAGGTTAGGTTAGGTTAGGTTAGGTTAGGTTAGGTTAGGTTAGGTTAGGTTAGGTTAGGTTAGGTTAGGTTAGGTTAGGTTAGGTTAGGTTAGGTTAGGTTAGGTTAGGTTAGGTTAGGTTAGGTTAGGTTAGGTTAGGTTAGGTTAGGTTAGGTTAGGTTAGGTTAGGTTAGGTTAGGTTAGGTTAGGTTAGGTTAGGTTAGGTTAGGTTAGGTTAGGTTAGGTTAGGTTAGGTTAGGTTAGGTTAGGTTAGGTTAGGTTAGGTTAGGTTAGGTTAGGTTAGGTTAGGTTAGGTTAGGTTAGGTTAGGTTAGGTTAGGTTAGGTTAGGTTAGGTTAGGTTAGGTTAGGTTAGGTTAGGTTAGGTTAGGTTAGGTTAGGTTAGGTTAGGTTAGGTTAGGTTAGGTTAGGTTAGGTTAGGTTAGGTTAGGTTAGGTTAGGTTAGGTTAGGTTAGGTTAGGTTAGGTTAGGTTAGGTTAGGTTAGGTTAGGTTAGGTTAGGTTAGGTTAGGTTAGGTTAGGTTAGGTTAGGTTAGGTTAGGTTAGGTTAGGTTAGGTTAGGTTAGGTTAGGTTAGGTTAGGTTAGGTTAGGTTAGGTTAGGTTAGGTTAGGTTAGGTTAGGTTAGGTTAGGTTAGGTTAGGTTAGGTTAGGTTAGGTTAGGTTAGGTTAGGTTAGGTTAGGTTAGGTTAGGTTAGGTTAGGTTAGGTTAGGTTAGGTTAGGTTAGGTTAGGTTAGGTTAGGTTAGGTTAGGTTAGGTTAGGTTAGGTTAGGTTAGGTTAGGTTAGGTTAGGTTAGGTTAGGTTAGGTTAGGTTAGGTTAGGTTAGGTTAGGTTAGGTTAGGTTAGGTTAGGTTAGGTTAGGTTAGGTTAGGTTAGGTTAGGTTAGGTTAGGTTAGGTTAGGTTAGGTTAGGTTAGGTTAGGTTAGGTTAGGTTAGGTTAGGTTAGGTTAGGTTAGGTTAGGTTAGGTTAGGTTAGGTTAGGTTAGGTTAGGTTAGGTTAGGTTAGGTTAGGTTAGGTTAGGTTAGGTTAGGTTAGGTTAGGTTAGGTTAGGTTAGGTTAGGTTAGGTTAGGTTAGGTTAGGTTAGGTTAGGTTAGGTTAGGTTAGGTTAGGTTAGGTTAGGTTAGGTTAGGTTAGGTTAGGTTAGGTTAGGTTAGGTTAGGTTAGGTTAGGTTAGGTTAGGTTAGGTTAGGTTAGGTTAGGTTAGGTTAGGTTAGGTTAGGTTAGGTTAGGTTAGGTTAGGTTAGGTTAGGTTAGGTTAGGTTAGGTTAGGTTAGGTTAGGTTAGGTTAGGTTAGGTTAGGTTAGGTTAGGTTAGGTTAGGTTAGGTTAGGTTAGGTTAGGTTAGGTTAGGTTAGGTTAGGTTAGGTTAGGTTAGGTTAGGTTAGGTTAGGTTAGGTTAGGTTAGGTTAGGTTAGGTTAGGTTAGGTTAGGTTAGGTTAGGTTAGGTTAGGTTAGGTTAGGTTAGGTTAGGTTAGGTTAGGTTAGGTTAGGTTAGGTTAGGTTAGGTTAGGTTAGGTTAGGTTAGGTTAGGTTAGGTTAGGTTAGGTTAGGTTAGGTTAGGTTAGGTTAGGTTAGGTTAGGTTAGGTTAGGTTAGGTTAGGTTAGGTTAGGTTAGGTTAGGTTAGGTTAGGTTAGGTTAGGTTAGGTTAGGTTAGGTTAGGTTAGGTTAGGTTAGGTTAGGTTAGGTTAGGTTAGGTTAGGTTAGGTTAGGTTAGGTTAGGTTAGGTTAGGTTAGGTTAGGTTAGGTTAGGTTAGGTTAGGTTAGGTTAGGTTAGGTTAGGTTAGGTTAGGTTAGGTTAGGTTAGGTTAGGTTAGGTTAGGTTAGGTTAGGTTAGGTTAGGTTAGGTTAGGTTAGGTTAGGTTAGGTTAGGTTAGGTTAGGTTAGGTTAGGTTAGGTTAGGTTAGGTTAGGTTAGGTTAGGTTAGGTTAGGTTAGGTTAGGTTAGGTTAGGTTAGGTTAGGTTAGGTTAGGTTAGGTTAGGTTAGGTTAGGTTAGGTTAGGTTAGGTTAGGTTAGGTTAGGTTAGGTTAGGTTAGGTTAGGTTAGGTTAGGTTAGGTTAGGTTAGGTTAGGTTAGGTTAGGTTAGGTTAGGTTAGGTTAGGTTAGGTTAGGTTAGGTTAGGTTAGGTTAGGTTAGGTTAGGTTAGGTTAGGTTAGGTTAGGTTAGGTTAGGTTAGGTTAGGTTAGGTTAGGTTAGGTTAGGTTAGGTTAGGTTAGGTTAGGTTAGGTTAGGTTAGGTTAGGTTAGGTTAGGTTAGGTTAGGTTAGGTTAGGTTAGGTTAGGTTAGGTTAGGTTAGGTTAGGTTAGGTTAGGTTAGGTTAGGTTAGGTTAGGTTAGGTTAGGTTAGGTTAGGTTAGGTTAGGTTAGGTTAGGTTAGGTTAGGTTAGGTTAGGTTAGGTTAGGTTAGGTTAGGTTAGGTTAGGTTAGGTTAGGTTAGGTTAGGTTAGGTTAGGTTAGGTTAGGTTAGGTTAGGTTAGGTTAGGTTAGGTTAGGTTAGGTTAGGTTAGGTTAGGTTAGGTTAGGTTAGGTTAGGTTAGGTTAGGTTAGGTTAGGTTAGGTTAGGTTAGGTTAGGTTAGGTTAGGTTAGGTTAGGTTAGGTTAGGTTAGGTTAGGTTAGGTTAGGTTAGGTTAGGTTAGGTTAGGTTAGGTTAGGTTAGGTTAGGTTAGGTTAGGTTAGGTTAGGTTAGGTTAGGTTAGGTTAGGTTAGGTTAGGTTAGGTTAGGTTAGGTTAGGTTAGGTTAGGTTAGGTTAGGTTAGGTTAGGTTAGGTTAGGTTAGGTTAGGTTAGGTTAGGTTAGGTTAGGTTAGGTTAGGTTAGGTTAGGTTAGGTTAGGTTAGGTTAGGTTAGGTTAGGTTAGGTTAGGTTAGGTTAGGTTAGGTTAGGTTAGGTTAGGTTAGGTTAGGTTAGGTTAGGTTAGGTTAGGTTAGGTTAGGTTAGGTTAGGTTAGGTTAGGTTAGGTTAGGTTAGGTTAGGTTAGGTTAGGTTAGGTTAGGTTAGGTTAGGTTAGGTTAGGTTAGGTTAGGTTAGGTTAGGTTAGGTTAGGTTAGGTTAGGTTAGGTTAGGTTAGGTTAGGTTAGGTTAGGTTAGGTTAGGTTAGGTTAGGTTAGGTTAGGTTAGGTTAGGTTAGGTTAGGTTAGGTTAGGTTAGGTTAGGTTAGGTTAGGTTAGGTTAGGTTAGGTTAGGTTAGGTTAGGTTAGGTTAGGTTAGGTTAGGTTAGGTTAGGTTAGGTTAGGTTAGGTTAGGTTAGGTTAGGTTAGGTTAGGTTAGGTTAGGTTAGGTTAGGTTAGGTTAGGTTAGGTTAGGTTAGGTTAGGTTAGGTTAGGTTAGGTTAGGTTAGGTTAGGTTAGGTTAGGTTAGGTTAGGTTAGGTTAGGTTAGGTTAGGTTAGGTTAGGTTAGGTTAGGTTAGGTTAGGTTAGGTTAGGTTAGGTTAGGTTAGGTTAGGTTAGGTTAGGTTAGGTTAGGTTAGGTTAGGTTAGGTTAGGTTAGGTTAGGTTAGGTTAGGTTAGGTTAGGTTAGGTTAGGTTAGGTTAGGTTAGGTTAGGTTAGGTTAGGTTAGGTTAGGTTAGGTTAGGTTAGGTTAGGTTAGGTTAGGTTAGGTTAGGTTAGGTTAGGTTAGGTTAGGTTAGGTTAGGTTAGGTTAGGTTAGGTTAGGTTAGGTTAGGTTAGGTTAGGTTAGGTTAGGTTAGGTTAGGTTAGGTTAGGTTAGGTTAGGTTAGGTTAGGTTAGGTTAGGTTAGGTTAGGTTAGGTTAGGTTAGGTTAGGTTAGGTTAGGTTAGGTTAGGTTAGGTTAGGTTAGGTTAGGTTAGGTTAGGTTAGGTTAGGTTAGGTTAGGTTAGGTTAGGTTAGGTTAGGTTAGGTTAGGTTAGGTTAGGTTAGGTTAGGTTAGGTTAGGTTAGGTTAGGTTAGGTTAGGTTAGGTTAGGTTAGGTTAGGTTAGGTTAGGTTAGGTTAGGTTAGGTTAGGTTAGGTTAGGTTAGGTTAGGTTAGGTTAGGTTAGGTTAGGTTAGGTTAGGTTAGGTTAGGTTAGGTTAGGTTAGGTTAGGTTAGGTTAGGTTAGGTTAGGTTAGGTTAGGTTAGGTTAGGTTAGGTTAGGTTAGGTTAGGTTAGGTTAGGTTAGGTTAGGTTAGGTTAGGTTAGGTTAGGTTAGGTTAGGTTAGGTTAGGTTAGGTTAGGTTAGGTTAGGTTAGGTTAGGTTAGGTTAGGTTAGGTTAGGTTAGGTTAGGTTAGGTTAGGTTAGGTTAGGTTAGGTTAGGTTAGGTTAGGTTAGGTTAGGTTAGGTTAGGTTAGGTTAGGTTAGGTTAGGTTAGGTTAGGTTAGGTTAGGTTAGGTTAGGTTAGGTTAGGTTAGGTTAGGTTAGGTTAGGTTAGGTTAGGTTAGGTTAGGTTAGGTTAGGTTAGGTTAGGTTAGGTTAGGTTAGGTTAGGTTAGGTTAGGTTAGGTTAGGTTAGGTTAGGTTAGGTTAGGTTAGGTTAGGTTAGGTTAGGTTAGGTTAGGTTAGGTTAGGTTAGGTTAGGTTAGGTTAGGTTAGGTTAGGTTAGGTTAGGTTAGGTTAGGTTAGGTTAGGTTAGGTTAGGTTAGGTTAGGTTAGGTTAGGTTAGGTTAGGTTAGGTTAGGTTAGGTTAGGTTAGGTTAGGTTAGGTTAGGTTAGGTTAGGTTAGGTTAGGTTAGGTTAGGTTAGGTTAGGTTAGGTTAGGTTAGGTTAGGTTAGGTTAGGTTAGGTTAGGTTAGGTTAGGTTAGGTTAGGTTAGGTTAGGTTAGGTTAGGTTAGGTTAGGTTAGGTTAGGTTAGGTTAGGTTAGGTTAGGTTAGGTTAGGTTAGGTTAGGTTAGGTTAGGTTAGGTTAGGTTAGGTTAGGTTAGGTTAGGTTAGGTTAGGTTAGGTTAGGTTAGGTTAGGTTAGGTTAGGTTAGGTTAGGTTAGGTTAGGTTAGGTTAGGTTAGGTTAGGTTAGGTTAGGTTAGGTTAGGTTAGGTTAGGTTAGGTTAGGTTAGGTTAGGTTAGGTTAGGTTAGGTTAGGTTAGGTTAGGTTAGGTTAGGTTAGGTTAGGTTAGGTTAGGTTAGGTTAGGTTAGGTTAGGTTAGGTTAGGTTAGGTTAGGTTAGGTTAGGTTAGGTTAGGTTAGGTTAGGTTAGGTTAGGTTAGGTTAGGTTAGGTTAGGTTAGGTTAGGTTAGGTTAGGTTAGGTTAGGTTAGGTTAGGTTAGGTTAGGTTAGGTTAGGTTAGGTTAGGTTAGGTTAGGTTAGGTTAGGTTAGGTTAGGTTAGGTTAGGTTAGGTTAGGTTAGGTTAGGTTAGGTTAGGTTAGGTTAGGTTAGGTTAGGTTAGGTTAGGTTAGGTTAGGTTAGGTTAGGTTAGGTTAGGTTAGGTTAGGTTAGGTTAGGTTAGGTTAGGTTAGGTTAGGTTAGGTTAGGTTAGGTTAGGTTAGGTTAGGTTAGGTTAGGTTAGGTTAGGTTAGGTTAGGTTAGGTTAGGTTAGGTTAGGTTAGGTTAGGTTAGGTTAGGTTAGGTTAGGTTAGGTTAGGTTAGGTTAGGTTAGGTTAGGTTAGGTTAGGTTAGGTTAGGTTAGGTTAGGTTAGGTTAGGTTAGGTTAGGTTAGGTTAGGTTAGGTTAGGTTAGGTTAGGTTAGGTTAGGTTAGGTTAGGTTAGGTTAGGTTAGGTTAGGTTAGGTTAGGTTAGGTTAGGTTAGGTTAGGTTAGGTTAGGTTAGGTTAGGTTAGGTTAGGTTAGGTTAGGTTAGGTTAGGTTAGGTTAGGTTAGGTTAGGTTAGGTTAGGTTAGGTTAGGTTAGGTTAGGTTAGGTTAGGTTAGGTTAGGTTAGGTTAGGTTAGGTTAGGTTAGGTTAGGTTAGGTTAGGTTAGGTTAGGTTAGGTTAGGTTAGGTTAGGTTAGGTTAGGTTAGGTTAGGTTAGGTTAGGTTAGGTTAGGTTAGGTTAGGTTAGGTTAGGTTAGGTTAGGTTAGGTTAGGTTAGGTTAGGTTAGGTTAGGTTAGGTTAGGTTAGGTTAGGTTAGGTTAGGTTAGGTTAGGTTAGGTTAGGTTAGGTTAGGTTAGGTTAGGTTAGGTTAGGTTAGGTTAGGTTAGGTTAGGTTAGGTTAGGTTAGGTTAGGTTAGGTTAGGTTAGGTTAGGTTAGGTTAGGTTAGGTTAGGTTAGGTTAGGTTAGGTTAGGTTAGGTTAGGTTAGGTTAGGTTAGGTTAGGTTAGGTTAGGTTAGGTTAGGTTAGGTTAGGTTAGGTTAGGTTAGGTTAGGTTAGGTTAGGTTAGGTTAGGTTAGGTTAGGTTAGGTTAGGTTAGGTTAGGTTAGGTTAGGTTAGGTTAGGTTAGGTTAGGTTAGGTTAGGTTAGGTTAGGTTAGGTTAGGTTAGGTTAGGTTAGGTTAGGTTAGGTTAGGTTAGGTTAGGTTAGGTTAGGTTAGGTTAGGTTAGGTTAGGTTAGGTTAGGTTAGGTTAGGTTAGGTTAGGTTAGGTTAGGTTAGGTTAGGTTAGGTTAGGTTAGGTTAGGTTAGGTTAGGTTAGGTTAGGTTAGGTTAGGTTAGGTTAGGTTAGGTTAGGTTAGGTTAGGTTAGGTTAGGTTAGGTTAGGTTAGGTTAGGTTAGGTTAGGTTAGGTTAGGTTAGGTTAGGTTAGGTTAGGTTAGGTTAGGTTAGGTTAGGTTAGGTTAGGTTAGGTTAGGTTAGGTTAGGTTAGGTTAGGTTAGGTTAGGTTAGGTTAGGTTAGGTTAGGTTAGGTTAGGTTAGGTTAGGTTAGGTTAGGTTAGGTTAGGTTAGGTTAGGTTAGGTTAGGTTAGGTTAGGTTAGGTTAGGTTAGGTTAGGTTAGGTTAGGTTAGGTTAGGTTAGGTTAGGTTAGGTTAGGTTAGGTTAGGTTAGGTTAGGTTAGGTTAGGTTAGGTTAGGTTAGGTTAGGTTAGGTTAGGTTAGGTTAGGTTAGGTTAGGTTAGGTTAGGTTAGGTTAGGTTAGGTTAGGTTAGGTTAGGTTAGGTTAGGTTAGGTTAGGTTAGGTTAGGTTAGGTTAGGTTAGGTTAGGTTAGGTTAGGTTAGGTTAGGTTAGGTTAGGTTAGGTTAGGTTAGGTTAGGTTAGGTTAGGTTAGGTTAGGTTAGGTTAGGTTAGGTTAGGTTAGGTTAGGTTAGGTTAGGTTAGGTTAGGTTAGGTTAGGTTAGGTTAGGTTAGGTTAGGTTAGGTTAGGTTAGGTTAGGTTAGGTTAGGTTAGGTTAGGTTAGGTTAGGTTAGGTTAGGTTAGGTTAGGTTAGGTTAGGTTAGGTTAGGTTAGGTTAGGTTAGGTTAGGTTAGGTTAGGTTAGGTTAGGTTAGGTTAGGTTAGGTTAGGTTAGGTTAGGTTAGGTTAGGTTAGGTTAGGTTAGGTTAGGTTAGGTTAGGTTAGGTTAGGTTAGGTTAGGTTAGGTTAGGTTAGGTTAGGTTAGGTTAGGTTAGGTTAGGTTAGGTTAGGTTAGGTTAGGTTAGGTTAGGTTAGGTTAGGTTAGGTTAGGTTAGGTTAGGTTAGGTTAGGTTAGGTTAGGTTAGGTTAGGTTAGGTTAGGTTAGGTTAGGTTAGGTTAGGTTAGGTTAGGTTAGGTTAGGTTAGGTTAGGTTAGGTTAGGTTAGGTTAGGTTAGGTTAGGTTAGGTTAGGTTAGGTTAGGTTAGGTTAGGTTAGGTTAGGTTAGGTTAGGTTAGGTTAGGTTAGGTTAGGTTAGGTTAGGTTAGGTTAGGTTAGGTTAGGTTAGGTTAGGTTAGGTTAGGTTAGGTTAGGTTAGG